>DWGJ01003920.1:0-12481 GCA_018246895.1 Aspitha aspitha aspitha | reverse complement strand
GAAGTACGATGACTAAAACATGACCTTCATTGAGTGTATGTATATACCTTATAATGAATAAAAGAATTTGAATTTGAGTTTGAATTTGAATAAAAGCTTTAGGACGGTTCTTGGCTGTTTCATTTGTCTCTAATTAAGTATACGATGATTCTATCTTCTTTTCTATCTCGAGTGTTTCACGGAAGTGCTGCCATCTGCATAATTAATAACAAGGTTAGGTTATCTTGAGTTCTTCTTCTACAAAATGTATGTACGTACATATTATGTATTTATGTGAAAGAGGTTTTCAGTACAAAAATTCAGGGAATTCAGTAAAATATCTTATTGCCGTAACGAAATTTTATACAGACGATTGTAACTGTCTTTAATAATTGTCTTTAAAGATAAATGATGAGGAAATTTATCTTTTTTACACTTCGAAATTGCTGTTATTTTACTCGCATATGTTTTAAAACGTGATATTCACAAAGTGCATTACATGTAATACGTTTTACTTTGGAAACATCATGGAAATCAAAACTATCATCAAAAGTCTATTTGAGAATATTTTTATCGTTTTCTCATTACTAGGTGACTCAACAGAGGTCGAGATTTCAAGAAATGTTTATATTTTTTATTGATTTTGTGAAAGAAAAAACCTTATAACAATATAATTCAGTTTCCAAATTACCCAAGCGACTTTCCAACTTTACTTAACCTCAACATTTTTTTGGATTATTAGGAATGTTTGAAACAAACCATTTAAATCGATAATGATGCGCTTACCAACAAACAAACACTTTTAAATTATTTATACACAAAATTTGCATCAACATAATTTCTCATTTCAATCTCATTATAATTACTGTTTGTTAATCAATCAATCAATCAATTATATTCAATGCAGAACTTGAAACAATTACTGTGTTTATGACGCTGCAACCTTTATGGGTTTCTCGAAATGAGTATAAACAGTACTTGTTTAAATCGCTTCAATAAAATCAGATGACATTATGTTTTGTTGTCTAACGTGGTATTGTTTTGCAAATCACAGTAAATGCTGGTTTTAAAAACAATGGATACCATAATTCCGGTTTTTATTAGAAGTAGGTGTAACGTGAGGTAATAATTAATGATCTAATTATGTATTTATATTAACCGGATAAAGCACTCGCTGGGATAGTACAGATTTATTAAACAATCAAACCGTTTTTCACCATGGGTAGGATATAGTCTTGAATTTTTCTGCGCATAAAAATTTCTTGCCTACCGGAATACATTTCAAAGCTTTTATTACAGTATATTAAGACTGGCCTCGTGGTCGAGTGATTAAAGACCCTAACTGCAAAACCGGAGGTCTTGGGTTCGATTCCCACCCAGGATAAACATTTGTGTGATGAGCATATTTGTTTGTTCTGTGTCTGGGCGTTAT
Source organism: Aspitha aspitha aspitha (assembly GCA_018246895.1). NCBI lineage: Eukaryota > Metazoa > Arthropoda > Insecta > Lepidoptera > Hesperiidae > Aspitha > Aspitha aspitha. The sequence continues at coordinate 11,070 of DWGJ01003920.1, read as the reverse complement.
AAAAGTAACAATATAAGTATATTACTTATCGTATGTATATATGTATGTTTATCAGCTGTCCGGTTACCATAACACAGGCATTCAATTGCCTAATTTGGGATCAGACAGCCGTGTGTGAAATTGTCCCCAGTTATTTATTATTATTTTTGCTTAAGAAACGTACTCTTTGTCTATTTAAAAATGAGATGAAATTAAATTTGTTTTTAGGTAATATATCTAGAATTTTATGGAACAAAACACTGTGTATAATTTTATAGTTTAATCAGATACAATGATAAATGTTTCTAAGTGTTATGTGTTACTGCAGTTACGAAATATAAATATTAAAAAAAATTAGGAATTGATAAAACTATGCCACTAGCAGTGCAACACCGCAAGTATAACAGGATATCTCTGTAGGTAGGTACAAACTGTTTTTGCTCGTTGGAAATCGAGCAGCGAATGGGAACGTGAAATATCACGTCAAATCACGGCACTGACGTTTGCTTGCACTCGATCGAAACGAAAACTAAATCCGTATGTGAAAAATAAACGTATCCCCGCGCTCACATATTGAAATATTGCTTCATCACGACCAATTTCATACATCAATAAGTACTTATCACCGAATACATATAAAATATAGATAAACCTGTTTATAGTAATTATTAAGAGACTGCAAGCCTTGTATTGTAAGAAATCGTCCATTATTTCCATTAATAAATAACTTAACTATGAAGGTTATAATTATATACATTCAATAAAAGTAATTCGTGAACGATAAGCATTTAGTATTTTAAGATTTCAACAATCACTATCGCGAACAGATTAGTATACTTAACATATTATGGCGTGTAAAACAACGGTTGCAATTGAAATCATTGTTAAGTCACGTGCTACAAGCTGGTTGTGTCTGGCGTAGCGGAAGTGTCACATTACGTTTCTGTACGTGCACGTGACCAACATACCGTTTTTCCAACAGCACTCGTTTTTGAAAGCGGCGCGCAATTGAAAGGGCTAAAGATAACAGAAATGCTACGCGCGTCTTAAGCCTGGGCACGACCTCATTCATGAAAGCGAGACAGCTGTATCGTTGAATATTAGGTCTGTGTGCTGACGAAATACGACATGTGTGTATCTATCTATTGTATATAGTACGAGCACACGGTGTACCTATTTTGCGGAATGGTCTAGTTCACCTGAAGCTTAATCAAGATCGAATCGACTATGCAGTGTCTGCATTTGATTCATGGAGCTCAGAACGACAAACCTATCTGCTTCCACGTGGATTCGCACTCCAATCTACATACAGGTCCAAACATTTTCGACATCTTGTCTTCTTAAAAAATCTGCGACCATTTTGTCTTGTGCATAAATTTAATGAGTCATCCGCCTATTGACAGATTATTTCCACAATGCAAAAATAATGCGAATAAGTGTCGTGAAGAATTAGACCGGACAGGGTCGGGTCGCGGGTTAATCATTGTTGGCAGCGAGGCGCGGCGTGCTCCATCACGCCGGGATAAGCGGCAATTTGTCAATCACCAACGTGAATGCCTTACAAAAGCTTTCAATAAATGCCTCGCGCCGACGTCGTCATTGCCAAAACCATTTACAATATAACGGGTAAAATTTTCAGCCCAGATTTTATTACTCATTTCCACACTCGATATGAAAAAGGCAACCAAATGTAACAATGTCACTGTTCATAAAATTGTGATTGGATCGAAATTAATACTATCCGTTGAATCTCCACCAAATACGCTATCATGCTCCCTCTGCAGAAAACATATTTATTATACAATATCGCGCGTCCGTAATTTGAAACAGTTTCTGCGCTATTTTTATTTTGTGCCGGTTCATCAACAAACGCTTTAACGGTTATATCCAGTGGACGATAGACTCATGTTCCATTTTCATGAAATACTGCCTATAAAACTAGCTGGAATACATTTTTTATAATTCATTACTCTTAACACGCTTGCCAATGGTTTTATGGCTAACATTTTTGTAATGATCTTAATAATTAAGAAAATATAAATATTTTCAGAAATTTTCATTTTATCTATAAACAAAGTGTAAATAAATACTTATAATTTTAACCCAGGTTAAACATATTTGAGAGGCAAACAAATGTGGATATTTACTTTGCACTCTTACAATAATAAAAATAATGAAAATATCGAAAACATGCAATAAAAATTATTTACAAATGTATAATGAGATGAACTGATTTATTTTATATCACATTTAAAACGACTTTGCAAGTAATAACAGTTACTTACCGATATGGAATAGAACCCCACCACCAAATATAACAAGCTACAATCACTTATTTCGCCCCAACATGAATTAAGTAACAAAAGCCGGCGACTCGACATATTATAGATTTTTTAATTTTACAATTAAATCCTTAATTACTGTATACCTACTATAATTACTAGTATATTGACAACTAATAATATTATTATCAAATTTTCCTCCCACATAAGAAGTGTATGTACAATGTAATCAGACAATAGGCTTATGTTAACATCGATGCTTGATTAAATTTTAGCAGCCAAGGTGACCCCCAGCATTATATCATCGACGACAGCGAGACCTTGTCACATGTCCAAATATTTTGTTTATAACATATTTTTTAATATGCATATGATAATGCACAGTATTGCAACAGTGAACTGTTCTGCTTTATCATACACTCTTGATCAAGATATGTGATATGGGACTCGGAAAATAAAAATATACACGAACATTATGTGCATGCTTCAGGCTACAAACATTTGTTACGCTGTTTGAATTATGTTTAAGCTTGTTACTGCAATTGCGTGAACAATGATTAAACATTTACGTTATATTTTTAAGGGTTTTTAATAAAATGCAATCGATAGCAGTTCGATTCTGCCATGTAAACTTATCTATAAGCTACCCGAAGATTAAACAAGTGTCACTTCTGTTAGCACTGTTCTTTATTTAAAGTAATCTACCTATTAGAATTGCTTACTGAAAATATTAAAACTTCTTTAAAGAAAATTAAAAACATCCTCCATCGACTGAAAATATTAAAACTTCTTTAAAGAAAATTAAAAACGTCCACCATCGACCAATCGATTTCAATAACAAGAGCAAACAAATAATACTGCTATTACGCCAATGATAACCACTGCGAAGCGAAAACGAAATTGCCTTTGTGCTCCACGTGTCATTCAACCAAAACCGCCTTTTCCGATTTCCCGTTGAGCTTGACCTAACCTTTGCCTTTTTTAATTTTAATAAAAGATTTTTCATGTTCGCTTTGCAAAGGGCTTTCTGTATCAATTAAAGTAATATCTTACACTGATCTTTTATCAAGTTATTCGTTACTTCAGTAAAGACGACTGTAGGTAGGTATTGTACAATGTATTATTCGTCATTTTCAATATGCTGAATTTAAATATTACATCTACACCTAAACCAATATCTAGTGGAGAATCATGTTCAAGTATTTCATTTTTAACAAAGACACAAATAATAAATAACGGGATGAAAGCAAATGAGAAAACAATTCACTTAAGGCCTTTGGACACCATATTAGACAGGTTCTAACTTACGGTAACTAGACGTCTGATAAACTACATTGAGAAATTTCTCAATACATACTTTTATAACATTACTCCCAAACATAGACTAAACCTTAAAATGAAAGAATCAGAATATTTTCAAACGTACGAAAATCTAAATATACGCAAAGACCCCAATTCCAGTATCATAACTCTTTCGGTTATAAGTATGCGTGTTCGTCCGATATACGAAGTGTAAGTGTAATAGCGCACTAGTCACGATATGCTGGGAATAAATTAACTCATTTCTTGTGCCGTTAGTTCGACCACCTAAATCACGTGGTACTGCAACACGATCAATAATAATAAATTGCTTCAACGCCACAACGTTTCCATGTTAATTCAAAATAACACCATGTGCTATAGGTCTAGAAATTGGGTTTGGAATCGGTGAACTCGATGTGTTATTATAGAATTCATTTGCAGTCAGTGTAAAACATTGTAACGTGAAATACTGTAAGGCACAACTACTGCTATAATTTGATCTATTAAGAATACAAATATTACATTTAACTTTTTTACATGGTGACATTTAGGGTGACCCATACATTGTTGGACCGCTAATATCGCGATAATGGCCTCACTTATTAGACGTTGTGTTCAGTTCTTCTCGCGTGACTACAATGACGGAAAGTTAATTCGCTTGAAACATTTCTCACGGTGTTTCACAAATGACACCGGTTACATCAGACGTTAGTGCAATAATCGCACATATTAAATGGTTACTTACCTCTTGCCATTAAATGCTCGGTTAATGAGTACAAAAGTTGTGTCTATATTAATATCATAAATGCAAAAGTGTTTGTGTGATTCGCTTTCGGGACAAAATCGGAAAATCGAATTCATTAAAATTTCGAATGGAGATAATTTAAACTGTAGAGAAAACATGGACTATTTAGAAAATTTTCATCAAACCGAAACAGAAATAAAAACGCAAAAAAATATTAATCAAACTGCACGACGAAGCCGTGGATAACGAATTGTACTAATGTATTCTTGATGGATCGGTCAATAAAGATATTTCATGTTAGTTGTAACCCTATTTCATACCATACCGTACCAAACCATAAAAATGTATTACCAATTGTACCAATCAGGTTTCAGTACCATCATTTCTGTGCACGCGTTATTAGATATGCTAATACCGCACTCTTTTATTGTAAAAAATCTTTTATTGTAAAAAACTTGCATTTATAAAGTATCTAGAAAACTACATTAAAAGTAATAACCATGAAATAACTAAGATACAATTTTAAAATAAATGAATTCAAGTTAAATATAAAATTACAGCTTCAATTGAACGTAAAGAGCACACGATTATTATTATTATGTTTTAGTCTATTAGAAATCAGAAACAAAAGCGAACTAATGCGTAGTATCCGGCATCGGCCTCTCAAACATCAAGCTTAAGATGCAGTGTACATAAATGTAAATCAGGTCATTGACAACAATAAAGAGAGAGCAGGAATGGTAGGCAAATCAGTGTAAGACGGTGACACCCACTCGACGTGAGTCACGGCACATCTGGCGTTGTGCAAACTTAGAAACGTCACCACAGTAGCCTAGTTGTTACTTACTGTACCCTGTACTAGGGGTGTGGGTTCTACACTACGAACATATTTTTACACTCGATACTCTGGGGTTCATAAGTAGAATATGTTATGGAATGATAAAGCATTTGTAGGAGGCACCTGCCCGATATGGCCTATGAAATTATAACAAAACATATTCTCTGATACCAAATTATGACGGTTGGCTTAATATTTTAATGAACAAAATCCCAGTAATTTAATTTAGGTAATATAAGGAACTTATATAGTTTGAGCAATTGGGTCAGGGTCGTTACTGTTGAGGATTCGTACCTAAATGAGATTATGAAAGATACCAATTAATTTACAAAGTCGTATGGAATGATGGATGAAATAGAATATTTATACGGCGTAAATATATATAAGCTTGTCTTAATACACATAGTAAAATAGAAAAAAGGTGAAGAACTAAAATGAGGCATGAAATAAATATCAAAAATACTAATACGTGTTATCCATATAATACAGATCACAAATATAGCTTCTAATTTACTTTTAATTATTTGTTCGCTCGTAAAGATGCTGCAAAAAAGTAATAAAACTACTGTAAGGAAAACATGTGTGATGACAACTTATTACTGGTTCCCAAACACATGGAACTTTTTGCGACAGGAAAGAAAAGCATTAATATCACGCGATCGCGAGCAGAGGCTCAGTATAGTAGAGAGTAATGAAACATATTTTTGTTCTTTTATATTATTGCATTTGTTGGAAATTACGAAATTTCGGTTTTCAAATATCCAAAGGAGGGACAACCCTGTCGCCGCGGATGTGTTTAATGTTTGCCGCTGATAACACCTATTATATCATTTAGTCGACGATCGCTACGTTTAATAGCAACATTGGCGCCGACTGTGGTGGTACTTCGAGATTTAAATACAGCTTGTATTCTAATCGGAACTATGCATTGGAGATAATATTTTGAACACTTGTATTCGTAAAGTTAATTCTAAGCTAGTGACGTATCGTTAACGGGTATTATTCAAATAATATAACGCACTTTGATAATTCAAATTCAATTAATGATTTCACTTGAACAACAAATGTATAGTTACTTCATTATAACAATATCGACCAATTGAAAATAGCAATATTCAAGTAACGTATCTATCAGTAGAGTCTGACTAAATATAATTAATGTGATGTTCCAAAATATATTCCATTAATCCAGCTGACACTACGCCTTAGGATTTATAATCATATTGAAGGCCGTAGGGGATACGATTAATTGAATTAAATGTTTGCGACAGGAAAGGGCATTTCATTTTTGCTAAATCTGTTGCTGAGTATTATGGATATCTAAGGATATATAAGTCACTATAATAATAATGTAACAAACAGAATGATAACAAAACATAGATGAAATACACGGAAAATTACGCGTATTTTTTTTCTGTAAAAAGTAATTTCACAGATTTCAATATGATTTCAAATCATTAGTAATATACTCGTACATTTCATATACGCCATGTAATCCTATCAATCGAATTAAAAAAAATACATTGTCGCATTATTTGTAATTAATTAATGTTTTAAAAGAAACACAGAGCAGGTGCACATTGAAAGATCTCGATGAAAGATGGTCGCGAGGAGCGAGCGTACGACTGTCGGTCTCGGCGTGGAGCGTGAAATGTGGGGCGGCACTGGTGGGCCGTTCACCAGATCGATACTCGATACACCGCGCTCTAAATGCCGCCGTAACTGGATTCGGCCCGAGTTACCACTTGTTCTTTTTATGAGCCTACACTATTATAAACAATAGCCGATAGTTGCTAGGTCGACTACTAATTCTACGGACAGACAGGCTTAACTATTAGTCTTCACTCACATTATTTCTTGACAACGTACATGTATCTATACAGAATAAATTAGCATTTTCTTTCATGTAACGACTAACTATGAAGGACACTGCATTTAGCAATATCTTAAGCATGCTATTTCTTTGAGAATTCCGTCAATAATAAATTTAATAAATTAAACATTTTTGTTACTTTTTAATTATAAATATATTTTAATTTGGCCGTAACAAGAGAAACATTTGAATAACCAATTCCTTAATTTTTTTCTAATTTATAATATCAACAAAATTTCTATAAAATTTTGTTTTAAAGCGTATTTTCACACAGATATTTCAAAATGTAAAACATTGAATTTCGTAAATGAGTCGCTAAGATAGTAATTGTTTATTCATGAGTATACATTTGTATAAATAGCGATGTTTTAAACCACTATTATCCAAAATAAAAGCATTTTTTTACAAAACAACTTAATCGATGACAATCTTTTACTTTATTCCACAAACATAACTACGAATTGTAACAGCAAAAGTAAGAGATGGTAACTCTATTCGAATCGCATGTCAGAATGTCATTTTCTCCTAAAAACAGCGAACTTACAGAAAAAAGGAATATTTCGGAATACATAACGTAATGCTTAAGATTAGAAAAAAATGTTATTTTTTTCGTAAGTTGTGCGGAGAAATCTTGCCGCAATCGACACCAGTCACGCGATAGCTAACTAAAATTTATTTTATTGTTTACATCAGTATGATTTTGAAACACTCTAAATTACACTAAGGCATGTACAAAATATTGTATCTAACATCGATAGAACACATTTATAATATTGTTAAAAATATAATAACAAATATAACTCGAAATATGAAACCACGTATACAGAAATGCATAGACTCAATGCAATCGCCTACGAACATCAATCTTATTTGTAGATCAGATACAATCGAATGGTCACTTAGGAAGATTCCGTTGATGAGCCATAACAGACTGATTCTATTTTCCATAATAAAGTTGCATTGAGGAACTAGAACCGTTATTCGTCATGGTTCGTTTCTGCCGCAATTTCAAACAACAATGAAATCGTCCACAGATTTGTCTAAGAGCACATACTTCCTTTTTAAGTTATTATCATACTTCAGTATATAACCTCATTTAATTACCATAACTTTATTTTACATCTAAAATCTAAAATTTTTATTAACTCCATAGAATTATTAATGAACTTATAATGATGTCGTATAATAGTCGTATAATAATGTCGTATAATAGACGAAATTATATTTGAAAAACAATACATGATAAAAATAATATATACAATGAGTAAAAAATATAATTGTTTAGTAGAAAATAGGAGGAGAAAGCGCGCACAATTTAATTAATTATGGTAATCAGAAATAAATGAAAATATCAAATTATATTCGATCCTTCTGATTATCTGAATGGTGTAATAATACATTACTAGTGTGATTCTGCATAAGGTAACATAATTATTTAACTTTCAGTTACGCGTCGATATTTTTATACGGCTAGTGTTTGACCGCGGTTTCCCTTGACATAAAGCATAAAAATGTCTACAGAAGGACCACATATTAGTATAAAAAACCCTTAAATTCTTTTCATTTTACAAGTGTCTCAAAATTGCGTGATAAAATGCATGGAGATTGGCAGTAAAACGGATACAGTGAATACTAAGTTATCATAAAATAAGGTTATAATATGTGTAAGTATACGGAAAATGATCCAATTATCGTAATGAAATCCTTAGCCGATCTCAGAACGATAGAATAGCTTTGTTTGTGAAATAAGGTTTAATTGCGGTTTGTTAGATTATAAAGGCGTGTATGACCTTGAGTTGTTCTCGGTTGGTTGCACTCCCCAGTTCCGGTCTGTCTCTGCCTAAATACTTTATTATAACAGATGCGCTAATAGACTCTTACGTAAGCATATAAAAAATATTACTATGTACACTTCATGTACATAATGTTAATAATTTTTATATGATAATTACATCAATATTAACAGCAATCTAGTGTGAGTGATTATTTTTTAATTTTCGAAAGAGAAAACGTACATTGTAGCAATGAAGCGTTTTTCATTCATTCGGATCACATTACCGCAACATAACACTTAAGCTATTCCACCTCCGCGTCTGGTCCAGCCAAGTCATGCATTAATGAAAGTAATCAGTCTAGCCTCGACCCCGTTTGTATGGAGAAACCTGGTATTAAGAGAATGAAGTCGCGTGAAAACTAATTAATCTTTGACCTATTCTCATTAACATTGCGAGTAATATCTAATGAGAGCTGTGACCAACTTGAACTTGAACTAATCTAATTACTAAACTGTATATGTAACAGTTAATGTACGGATGCTACCCGTAATATTGGGCGTATGATAAGATTAGAACTTAACCATTTCAGTTTTCTTTGTCCATATGACTGTCTTAGTCCGATTTCTTGGTAGTTACTGATTGCGTAAATTAACTTTGTGATTATACATATAAATAAACTAGTGCGCGATGAAGCAATCGATTGATTTGAACATGTCGCAGTAAAGAACACTGTCGCCTGTTCAATTGTGTTTGTAAACTTGTAAATTTACTTAACACTTATGCACGAAACATTACGTAAGTGAAAGAAATATAAAACTAAACGACAAACACTATGAGGAAAAAAGCGCTGATCCTAAAATATTACAAATGAGTGGCTTGTATTTTAAGGTTTTAATAATTTAAACAGTTTCAAGTGCTTTTTAAATTCTGTCAATATGAATTTTAAATTTTAGAACATTTATTTCACAAGCATCCGTATTTTAATTATCTACTTACCTTTCAGAAACAGAAATATAGTACACAAAAACAAACAGCACAAGAAAACGAAGCCCGCAAACAGAACTTCTGAGTAAACTGAATCTAGCAAAGGACGCAGACATGGTTGGTTTAATGTAGCGACTTTCAGTTTAACCTATTGCATAGAGTGTCGGCAGTTTAAACGAAGCACTGCAGTTGCAACGAAAAGTTTTTCCTTATTGTGTCTGCCGCGGCACCACCTCTTTTGCTACAAAGAAATATGAAGAAAAAGTTCATTAAAACATATTCGTAAATGGTACAAAAGGACAACGACAGTTCACTATTGTATTAACTTCTATTCTGTGCTAGTCGAAGAAACAACGGTAAATATGTAGGTACTTATATTTTATTAAAATAACGTGATACGCTAATTTTTAGAGTAGTGGTAGTAGAGATGGTGAGTATGAAGACCTATGGGGAGTAATAATACGGAACATCAGTTGTTTTACCATAACACACATTAACCAGGTTGCTACTAATGAAACTACGGGAAACTTATACATTTTGACATGAAATGCTCGCGAGGAAGTTACTTTAATACACAGGTCCAATTGTTCAAGACTAACTAACAACATGCATGCGCAGTAATCCGCATTTTTCAATTTAATGCGCACATTTTGAAGTGTCTAAGCGGACGCAACCATTCGTGCGATGGCATCATTCTGACTCACATTTCGATGTACCGTGGGCATAACTACTAGCACATCGTGTACATTTGTTTACAAATAAATCGTACTGCTCTTCACTATTTTTGTAAGGAACGGCTTGTTAGCTAGTTAAATCACTCAACAATCTTCGTAAACATAATGTCGGTGACGTAATCCCATGAGATTCTGTTACACACAAATAAAATTTATCGATATATACATTTATAGATACATCTCATTTGAACTGTGGCCGAAAATACACTGGACAGCAAATAAACCGGGCCACCCGCTACCTTGGAACTCTAATACGATTTTTTCAAAAAGTATACAACTTATAGCTATCAAAGTTATACTTACAGAAAGTGTATTTCATGACGATTAAAATGATTAGAAATTCATTGGGATTAATTAATTTTTTAAGTGTTTATTATGCACTTTATAATGTAGAGTAGTATTCATCGTTGGTAATGATAAAATGAAAAAATTATTAAACAAAGAAAAAATAAAAAAAGTTTTTGATCAGTATTCAGTATTTCCTCCCCTTGCTCGGATAACTGCCAGTAGCCTCATATTCATCGATCTCACCAGCCTGAAGATGAAATCTTGAGGAAT
>DWGJ01003919.1:0-12486 GCA_018246895.1 Aspitha aspitha aspitha | reverse complement strand
GACATAGAGGGAAAGCGGCCCCGTGGAAGATCGTCTACACGCTGGACGGACCTAATCAAAGCCAGAACCAAAAGCACCATTGTACAATGCTGTCGTGATGCAACCAACAAAAGCCGGCGGAGACGCATAGCAAGGGCTGCAGCAGCTTCTTCTAATGACGGCACGTTGTCATCTTGATGCCACGACCACTCTGCCAAGAGTGCACGACTACAGAGATACAGAGAGTCTTAAATATATTTAGGTGTGAAACTTACAATATACTTTCAAAACTATTTCTTTTGAATCTTCTCCTTGTATATTAGTTGCTTCGCATTTATATCGCCCGCTATGTTCGCTTTTAACTGATGGTATTTTTAACGAAGTACCTTCCACGTACACACCATCAGGAATATCATCAAATTCATTTTCGTTTACAACTTTCTTCCAAACTACTTTGGGTGTTGGATTGCCATTTACGATACTGAAAGTGTAATTTTAATGATGCAGAAGATTACAAATTTGTTACCGTCTTAAGGTATTAAATTACATTATACAAAAGTAGTAGTATCAATAGTACATATCTCATTCAAGTAGGTACTCAGGTAAACATCCAGTGGATATTATAATTCCTATCTGGCACTATTATTAATTTATTAAAAAAATATATTATAATATTTATTTAAAGAGATACCAATCGAGTAGGTAATAGTCACGGTTGCCACGCATGGATATCTGTAACCTATCTCGATTAGGACTAGAAATGTGACTGTTAGTGTTACATCAGGATATTAAGGTTCTAATTTTATTTGTATTTAATAGCAAATGTTTCACAGAAGTAGGTGGTTCGGTGGTAGCGAATTAGGGTTAATAGTATTATGTTCTACCAACTACCAACTAACATAACAAATAAATAAAAACCTACTTGCATTCTATCTTAACGAATTCACCGGGTTTGAGTATATACTCTAATTTGGTTACTTCTACAGATGGCGCCACTGCAACAATATTAGACAATTAGTTGCCGCGGAAACGGGACTATGAGTGAAACGCAATTAATTTGCATCTCATATACGTAGCACGTTGTATATTGTATCATGATAATGATGTTCACCTAAGCCTGTAATATCGACGATAGCTACAAACGATCTTATTTCGACTTCGTTAGCCACTTCACATTTATACTCGCCGGTGTCGTCTAGACTCATGTTTTTGATGAGCAATAAATTTTCATCGGGAACAATTTCGACGTTCTCTGAGCCTTCTACAGCAGAATCGTTGTGGTACCATTTTATAGTTGCTTCAGGATAAGCTGTAACTTCACAGAACAATCTTCCCTCCGTACCGTATTCAAACGATGTATCTAAAAAAATATACGGGGGTTTAATGACCTTTAGATCGACAGAGAGACACGTGTTCTATTGTTTCAAAGATGCTTATACTTTTATGCGTGCGACTTGCATGCTGGATCCGGAGAGCATATATATATGAATTGACAGGAACGTAATAAGAAAAAGGTCCTTAAAGTATTTCAATATAAAAAATTTAACCATACATACATTGCAAAAATAAGAAAATATGTGTAACAAAAGAAGGTAAAAGAAAAAAAAAATTATTGAGCACAAGTGACCAACAATGTTGGGTGTTAGGACATAGCAGTCCGTTGTCATCGACTTCCAAAGCGAGATATAGATTAGAATTATTTAACGAGTTAAATATGGCAGATAATACGGATTATTTTATTAAAAATAGTTTAAGCAATAATCAAGCAGCAAAAATTACAATCCTCTGTAAATTACAATATTTGCTGAGATACCAACCTGAAGGATATTTAAGGACGTCAAAGATGAAATCCCTATGGACAAACACTTCCATAGCGAATGAATCGTTTCCTCTAGAGTTTTTGACCTTGCAATGCACGGTGGTATTTGTGGTAGCATTGTTAATAGTTGCGTAACTGACGTGCACAGACGGAATTTCGAGCAGAGTAGCCTGGAGTGACAAATACGTTGAAAAATAGATTCCACTGAGGTGCAGCGTACAATATATCAAGATAATTTAATATCCTAAACTAACTGCCCCGGCGAACTTCCTACCGCACAAAAATTTCAATCTGATATTCTGATGTTCAAAATAAATTATAACCTATTGCCGAGGAGTAGTAGTTATACAAACAAAAAAGTTTCATCAAAATCTGTCCAGTAGATTTAGCGTGAAAGCCGGAGAAGAGTAAAGACAAGACAAAAATTTTTTGGCTTGTGTTACCTCTACGGGTTTTTTACGGGGAATTGATATCTTCTACAATTTTATTATATGTGTAATCCTAAATGTATGTAATAATTTGCATGCAAGCTATGATATTGTGTTCCCTGTAACCAACAACGTATTAACCGATCTTCAAAAGAATTCGATAATTAAAGAAAATCGATAAGAGTTCTGGAGCTATGGATCAATGGATATGGTAATTACACTTCAGACTTAAGACTTACTGACATTCATTTTATTAACAAAAGTATCAAAAGAGCTAGCAGCTAACAACAATAGCCGTCACACAGGAAAACTAAGTGTTTTTATCACAATTGCTACACGGTATAATATTATCAGTACGAACCGGGAATTCAGCCATTAGTATAAATAATTACTCATATAAATATCTGTATGCATCTATGTGTTTTCACTGTGTCATGTTTATTTCCTAATCCTACATTTCTGTTGTGTTTTGTTTATAAATAAATGTTACCTTTGAATCTATGACATTTCCGTTATCATCTTCCCACCAAATATCTGGCACGGGCAGACCTTTGACTTTGCAGAATAAGGTTAGGGATGACGTAAAATCAACTAAAGGTGACATCGGTTCAATAATTTCTGCCGTAGGCGGGAACGTATCAGATGTTACTAAAAATATTTAACAAATCTTTAAATTTTACCAGAATGTAAAACGTTCAGGTGACTGTTCCACAATGTAAAGTTAGAAAATTGGTCTATTATGATGAGCTTTAAGCCTAGTTCATGTAAACATTTTATTTGGTCTGGTGCACTTAGGTGCAAAATTGTACAATATGCTGTTAAATTTTTCCAATGCAAACGTTAGCTATCTACCTCTACCTTTATAATTTAAGTATAATGAAATCGCGCTTTTAATACGAACCAGCATCTGCTTTTTGTGGAATGATTGTATTTGATATCCCTGTAATAACCTCGTTTGTATTTATTTCTCGCGCATGTACCTGTAAATATTAATGACATAATTTCTTCATACAAGAAAAGTAAAAATCTTCAAAAGGCACGACACAATGCTTGTCGATGTGTTATTGTTTATTGTTTTCTTACCATACACTTGTTTGTCTGGAAGAAATCTCAACTTGTACGATAAGACCGCCTCTAGCATACGTACTTAAAAATACAATTTTTGTGATAAAACATTGGCGGTTTTCAAAGTCGGCTTGGCATAAAACTTACTGAAATTCTGAATTGCATGTTTGCATCAAACTCCGACTGAGCTATGTAAAGTCCTTTATCTTCATCCAGTACGGCTAGATCCAGTGTTGTTCTGTCATTACTGGTACGCAGCTCTAGCAGAAATACGTCAATATTCGAATCCAGAAGCTCAACCACAATGTAGTTTATCATATCTGTAGAAGAGGGCTGTGGTTCAAATTCGTTCATAGAGTAGATAATAACTGGTATTTCAACAATAGTATCATAATTCACGGGTGACACAAACCTAAGACAGCGGTAGTCAAACTTTTTTTGCAATGCAAGTTTAAAAGATTATATTAGAGAAAGAAGCTGAAGTACGATGACTAATACATGACCTTCATTGAGTGTATGTATATACTTTATAATGAATAAAAGAATTTGAATTTGAATATAAATTATACGAAGCTCCAAAGTAAACCATAGCTGGAGACAGAAAATAAGTACTTTACAATGACATGTTAACATTATATTGTCTTGATTTAACTAAATATTTGTCGACTGTACGGCTGCATTCCTTTATAGCTAACTATTTTCCTAACGGTGCTTATGTAGAAAATAACCAAACCAGCGCTGTTTGAACAATATTTTGTGTTATGGATTATGTGAAATGTTAGAATCCCGCGTTTGAGCAGTTACCAATTACACTGCTGATCTATCACTTTACCTTGCTACAACTAGTCGCTATATAAAAATTAAATTATTGTACGTAAAATAACCTGGTAGCGGCCTGTCGGTTGTCTCTTTGAGATTTCTAGCTTTTTCTGGCGAGAAACCATATTTAAATTCCAATTCCTTTCGTTTATAAAAGGTAACGAATGTCATTCCCCTGCTGCGTATTTCCGCTACATAATCACCCAATTCCACTTGAAGCAAACGAATGACCTGAAACACAATAATAGATAGAGACTGGAAAGCAGAAACACTGTCTTACTGCTAAGAAGTTAATAATATATAAATGAAATCAACACGACAAAACAAATGAACGCATTTTGAAACTAACACAGATAGTTATTAAGATCATTATTTTACAATGTAAGTACGTTTATTAATATTCAGTGCAGTTGTTTTAAATGTTAAAATAATCTGGTTTGAAATTGAACTCAATAGTCAAATAAATCATGCGGATGATAACTTTATCTTACAAGAGAATGCCTTGTATCCATAATTGTATCCACTGCTGAAATATCGCCCACAGCATTCGTGATACGAACTTCCGGATAGTCACCAGACACCGCCAGGGCAATGCCTTTGGTGTATGTGTCAACGTTGAACTAAAAAAATTATCCCATTCTAAACATTAGGTGTTTCGTAATAAAGCTTAAAACTGTATGTGAGCTATCTGTTGACTGATTCATAGCCTGTTCAAACTTGATAAAACCATGTGATTACGTAAAACAATTTGCAAATCAACTTATAAATATTTTATTTCTCATTACTTACCTTAAATTCTTTAATGCCCGAGAATTCCTGATGCGTGTTTATGTTAGTCCAATGACTATTAACCATTTCATGCATACATTTAAACGGCTGTAATAAAACATTTTACATACACAATAGGTTCGAATACTATTTTCCGCGCTTAAATACAATTGCAAGTTGTTCATGGTGGTTAAAAAGTATATAAAAGTAGATAAGAAACTTTTACATATAAAAATACATATCCCTTTCAACTTTTAGGGATTTGAATGGAAATGGAATAGAATTCGATTGCAAGAGATTATTATGTAACTCGCATTAAACCCTGTCAGTGAGAAGCAGTTTAAATTTTACGACAGGCACATGCGCCACTAAAGGCTACTTTTACCACGTTATTAAAGTTAGATTAAGTCGGTCTACGAACTAGGCCTCGTATGACTTGAACATTGTATTTTTAATTTTCTTAAAATAAAATAAAACTTACTTTTAATCGCTGGAAACTATTAATATCAATATTAAAAACTGCACCGTAGCACGATTTGGACATTTCGTTGTAAGCATTTATATTATTTCCAGCCTCATTCAAACATTCTCCACTCAAAAACGTTACAACCTGCAAAAACGTTAAAACTCAACTTCAAATTCTTTTATTTATTCTAAATACGTACAAGAACTGTAAATAATGAAAACTGATATCTATAATAATTGAGGACAATACAACAAGTGGTTATTTGACTGCAAATGAGACAAATGCCTGTATTATGGCAACCGGACTGCTGATAAACATGCCATAACTAATCCCAGACACAGAACAAACAAATGTGCTCATTGAAAAAATGTTGTCGTGATTGGGAATCGAATTCATGACCTCTGGTTTAGCAGTCAGAATATCTAATCACTAGATCAAGCTGGCAGTCGTAAGTGCACGTTACCTGCGATTTCCGTTGATGACACAATGCTTGAATGGACCGAAGTTTGTTGATATCGTTAGCTTGTGCGTCCGTAAACAGAAATATATACGAGTTGTCTTTGCTAGCTTCAAGAGCTTTTTCAACAGCGCCTAACGAGTTTTCCGGACAGTCTTTGCCAGTACCGATTTTTACTTCTATCTCGTTCACCAAGTCAATGAGGCCTTGCGGCGTCGACGATATTAATGGATCTCCCACGTCTAAAAATTACAACATAATCTACAAGTATCTTACATCTTGTACAATTTATCTGAGTCTTTGTTATGATGAAAATTGAACCGATATCGATCGAATCCACTAACCACTGGCCTAACGAGTCAGCCAGCATAAGCGATCAGTTTCAATTAACACTAAGAAACTGGCTTGCCAATTTGCCCTTGCCCATGATTCTGTTCCGGTGTATTTCTATCTTCAAACTGTTTTGTTTGTATTTTTCGAGGTATTCCGGTTCAAAAAGTATGACGATAATATCATCATTATATTTAAAATATCTGTTACTAATCTGATATATATATAAATACTATTCCGCATCTGAAAAGCGGACTACGGAGAGGAGAGAGCTATGGAAAAGAAGCTTGATTGTGGGTATGTGTGTAATTATTAATTTTACCTCTGAAAGTGGAGTAGTTATGGTTGTCTACATTTTTCTAAAGCAGTAGCAGTAGTTATAATTTAGGTAATAATAATAACTGGGGACACGTACGCGCAAAATGTTTATCCGGGTCTCTGACCAGTAGACGAAGAGGCGAGTTTTATTGACTTACCCGGATCAGTAAACGGCACTAGTATATAACTGTTGATTTCCGCTGCAAATGGTATCGCATTCACGACGGAGCCTATGTGATTCTTCAAAATGGTTAATTCATCTTTCATTGACCCGGTTGTGTCTATTACTAATACGAAACTTTTATCACTAAAAACGAAGTTGGCAGTTAAAATTAAAAAGAAAAGTTTCAAATATATTACGCTCATTTTGCCTTTATTTAATAGACACCGCGAAGCTAGACCGATGGGAACGGGGTTTACATACCGAGTAGAATGTGTTTTGAACTTACAGAACCGGGGCAGTTACTTAAGGGTTAGTTTCACGTCGTTTTATTCATTAAAATATTCAAAATTTTTTATGTACACAATTTTTTTTCTTCTTCTATTTACATGGTATTTATCTAATCAATTAATTCCGTCGATAACCGCCGTGGTAGGTTAAATTACCAAGCAATATAAATAAATTGCACAAACACAGAAAACAACATTTATTTACTGTACTACAATTTACATCATATACGTAACTTTTGAAAACACACAAGTAGGTACAAGTAAATAGGCGGTGATGTGGTCAGCGACCGTACACATATATTGTTGAATTTACAAACTTCTATAGAAAATCTATGCGATGTTGATGCCTCATTAAGCGTTTTCAGTTTCAGGGGCATTCATTGTGCGATGGGCGTTGATAATGATAATGTGTCTAACTTAACGTATCGAGATATTTAAAAAAATACATATTTGTTGTAAATAGGATTGTAAACGAGTTGAGTTGGTCAACCCAGCCGCAGTGTGACCGCCCCTGACTGATGTATCCAGCTTCAAACGGGTTTTGTATGTATTTTGCTTTAAACAAGTCCGTGTAAGGAAAAAAACACACATCCTGCCCCAATACTTAAAAAGGCTGGTTTAAATAGGATAGTGTACATAAGTACATAAGTTATGTATATGCTTCATAATCGCCATGACTGTAATTTGGATGTAAAAATTATCTACATACAAAAAAAATTGTTTGATTACGAGCAAACTTACATTCTTAAGCATTTAGGTACAATAATTTTCCAGCTTGTCCTTAAGTCTATTTGGAAGTAATTAATATGAACGATGCAACAAAGTTTGCACTGACTTCGATAACATTATGACCCCATATAAAAAGAGAGCAACGCATGTCAAATGCAGCGATATTAAACTGTTTCTATAAATGTGCTCTATCTTTTAGAAAATAAAGTACATATTCCATTAAAAAACTTGATTTTACCTTTTATTGTTGTGAACAATGAAATTCTTTATGCTCAATATTTTTGCTACATCCTCTTTTATTTGAAAGGGAATTCCGCTTTTGATAGCTTATTTTATTGTGACGTAAAATACATTATTTCACAAGTACTTGAAACCTTTGAAGCACATTAGCAATCCAACTGCTGTTACTAACCATATGTGGTGTTTTACAAAGTTTGTGTTAAGAATTGAAATTACTATATATTATACATTATAAAGGAACGAAACACTAACCAAAACACATTACATAAATATCGTTGCACAATATAAACAACTATGAGTATAAACTATGGGTAATATAAAATTAACTTAAAATTAAACTTACTTATACATTGTCTTTGAAAATATAATACGAGTTGTACCTACAGTTGATCGTAACGAGATTTAGTCATTGTATGTATTTACATATTATATTATATTATAATGATGTACTCGTAAGTAGGTACTATTTAAAATTCTATGCTGCATTGGAATTTATTTGCTTATAATTTAGCGTAGTATAAGTTGACTAGCGCTTGTGTTTTGGTCTATAATTTGTATGATCAACTTGTGTGAACTGCCTAATACGTGTAATGCTCTCAATGTAACTTATAACAGTTGATTAACAATAGTATAAAGGTTTCGTTTATGTTGCGAGGTATTTACATTGTTTGTTAAAGCCTTAAATCAATTATCCATTGCACAAGTAGCTATTCACGGTTCCACTGTCGATACTGATCTAAATATTAAAGTAGGATTCAGATTATGCTCATTTATATCTAACATAATTTTTTTATGTTTGACAGGTTAGACTGTCCTACCTCGACCAAATCAACCAAACCAAAGGCAGACACTGGCTGACGGGGGAGTTAGATTCTCTGAAACTGGCGTGTATGTATGAAAACAATGGTGAATGTAGACGACACACGGCATCTTTTTAAGGACAGAGATATTTGGCAATCAGTGCTTGCTGCCTACCCCGTTAGAGACCTGGCGTAATGGTAATACATGCTTTATTGTTATCTACATAAAAAACGGCAATCATTTGATTATTTAAGTAAGTAATATCCCGGAGACGCCTCCGCCAAATATGATTTGGTACACTTTGCCGATGGTGTCTGTAAAATTCAACTGTTTTACGTCGCAGCAAAACGTGTAGCCCTTGTTCACGTTTTTCCATTCGGGGTTTGACATCCAATTTGTGTGGTGGCATATATCGTCGCAGAAAACCAGTGACTTTGCTTCTATTTCTGTCAAATTCGGTACATTTATGAAGACGATCGCGAGAGCTTTCTTTGGTCTTCTAGTTGAGACCACCTGAAGCAATAAATTAAATACATAACATTAAAACGAATGTAAAATCTATAATTGTATTTTAAATAAAGTTATAAAAGAAAATTTTTGTGAAATTAAGTGCTATGGGAACATAACGGATATCGTGATTCCGCAACATCCAGGAGTGGACCTGCATCGAAAGCACTTCCGAAGTCTTTAGCCTCGCAAAGAAGTGTAAACATTCCAACAGATAGCCGACCTTTCCTAATCGGAGAACAACTAGAAGACGAAAAAGAACGGAACAAAATAATTCACAAATTTTTTAAACCAATAACACCAACACCTACACTGTTTAAGGTACGTTTGGTTTACGGCAATAAAGCCGTGGTGATAAAACTTCTCAGTAAAACGTAATATCAAATGCAATGCAAATAATAAACTCTCTAAATAAAGTAAACAGTGACTCTGATTTAATATAAGTAGATATTCCATTCCTTTATCTTCGTAATACAAACAACATAAAAGGAATATGGATATGTGAGATGTTTTAAAAACCTAGTATTTTTGAATGATTAGTATAATATTCTATCTAAAACGACGTAACGACTCGCTTAAAGATGGCTCAATCGAATGTGTCGTCACTTTGTTTTTGGTACGCGGGGAAGACGTTCCAGGGAAAGGATTTTGAAGGCAAAAGGTGGTCTTTTGAAGGTAATGTCTGGGGAGACACACGGATTATGTAGAATTCTTGCCGCACTAAAACCTCATCGCTGGTCCTCGATTACGCTGCTGGATGACTGCGGGATCTCTAATAGAGCATATCTATGTATGTCAACTTGCGCGGTGTCTTCATCGGACACGCCTTTACGACTGATCCCGCCTTCTCATGTTCGTAACAGTATACGGTCATACCTACTCGTACCATCTTCCTTCTTTCCCCGGCCACCCACAATCCCGGAAGCCTGTTTTTAATCACCTCTTACGATGGCCAGGAGTTACAGTAGCTGTATAATTTTGTGGTCGTAAGCTGCAGGAACAAGTGATGTTTAAATATTTACCTTCCATATAAACTTCGGTGCATTAAAGAAGTGTCCATTAGCATGTTGAATCTTTATATTCTGGTATCCGGTGTGACCAGTAAAAATAGTTAAATCATGTTGAAATAATTTGGCAAGATCTCTTATTCTTTTCGTAATATCATCCCAATTCTGGAAGACGTCATGATAATTATGTATATGTAAAGTAAACGTTAATGCAGCGACACAAATGCCGTTTGAGGCCAACACTTCAGCGGCTGATAAGCCTTTTAATAATGATAGGAGACACATCGTATTACTTACATTATCATTGCCGCAAAAATTCCATAGGGGTAGCACATTCACGTCGAAGTACGTGGCCTTTTGTGCAGCCGGTACCACATCTTCCGGAGTTACAAGCTGTTTTCCAACAAAACAGCATCCTTCCTTAAATAACGGCCGTTGTTTCTTACAATCGAAGAGATCTTCACAAGCATAGTGCATATTGTGACCATAACCGTGCATATGTACATCTACACTAAAACATGATTGGACATCTATTTCTGTGTTAGATGCGTAACTATTCAGGTAATGGTGGACAAAAATAGGTTGTTTCGTTTTTATTTGCAAACAAACTTGGTACGCAATACTAAATGAAACGTGCTCTTCGGTATAGTACCCAACTTGAAATGATCTACTATTAAAGTCAGATGAACACGGGAGATCTTTTGCACTCGGATCCTTACGGCTGATTGGTCTCACCTCTGTTTTTCCTATAAGCTCTTTATATTTGTAGTGTTTAGTTCGTTTCTTTTCGTCTTCAACAACAATATCGTCTTTCGAACAGAAGCAATGTCGTCTCTTGTTTGCAACTACAATATAAAACGCATCACCTTCTGGTATAGTCATAATACCGTTTTCATTTTCATATGGAGCTATTATGTTTCGATCTGAAACTATCAACGGTAGAAACCTATACACCTCCATATCGGTATAGTTCACCAGACATCCTGAAACATACGATTCATTTATAAAAATGCAGTATTAAAGTATTCGGGTCCTAAGTATTTAGTACACAGCGTGTCTAGCGTAGACTTCAGTAGTTCACTAACTTTAATATACCTACATAGATACACGATATTATTGAATTATAAATTATAATGATATACATAGACTTACTAGTAATATATGATTATAGAAATATAAAAAAACAAACCAACACTTCAAAGTTCCAAATTGAAGCGAAGGTATTTTATTTATAAAATAATCTATAACTACAACGAATGTTTAAAATATGTTACCTGTTACTTTTATATCATAAATTCGACTTATAGTACCGAAGGCATTTTTTGCTTCACAACGTATCCTTCCAATGTCTGAGTGTTTCATGATAAAGTTGTATAACATTTTTGTATTGGACAGTATAGTATCGTTGTGCCACCATGTTATCTAAAAGTCGCTACCAAAATTAAATTCGAAAATAATACAAACAATATTGTCCTTTAAGTAGGACAATTCTCAACTTACTCAATATTAGAAATTTTCACTCATGGATTGAAATAACAAAAACAACTACCGTTGGTAATGGTTCTCCGGTTACACTACAATCGAGATACGATCTACGCCAATGAACAAACGGTACGAGATTCTGATTCCTTTTCGAGACTACGAATCTGGGTTTAGAACCGACTACAATTTTCACGTGTGCTGTTTTAGAACCGACGAATGAGCTGACGACGCAACTGTAGATCCCAGAGTGTGATACTTTGGCTTTACGTAAAATAAACTTTTGATTTAGGTCCTTAATGAGTATTTGTTCTGTTTCCTGAAAGAATAAAAAAAAATATGTTCAATAATTTTAAAATAATCCTTGCACATTTATGATATCTATACTAATATTATAAAGAGAAAAACTTTGTTTGTTTGTAATGAATAGGCTCAAAAACTACGGGATCGATTTTAAAAAATTTTTTACCATGCGAAAGCTACATTATCCATTAGTAACATAGGCTATACCAATATAGATAACATCACGCTATGACCAATAGGAGTGGAGCAGCAATGAAAAATGTTGCAAATACGGGAATAATTTGTATGTCAAGACAACGTTTGCGGAGTCGGCTAGATTGTACTCTAATTTACGCGAGTGAAACCGTGGGGCTCAGCTAGTATGATACAATTCAAGGGTCTAACCGAGTACCAACGAATTGCATCTGTTGGTTTTTGTGGTAGATTACATGCAATCTCCTGAGTAGTATCCTCTTCTACGTACAGTGTTTCAATGGGGCCGCTGATCTCCGGATGTGCTGTAGGAAAAAATAAATAGTGTT
>DWGJ01003918.1:0-12488 GCA_018246895.1 Aspitha aspitha aspitha | reverse complement strand
CTATTAGTCATAGCGTGATGTTATATAGCCTATAGCGTTCCTCAATAAATGGACTATTCAACACAAAAATAATTTTTAAATTCGACCCAATACTTCCTGAGATTAGCGCGTTGAACCAAACAAACTCTTCAACTTTATAATATTAGTGTAGATAAGGGATTATATATAATTGTTATCGTAATCTATGTATTTGTTGAGTACATCTTTCGATGTTAAGACGGCGGCTGGTGGAGATGCACGTTTCCAGCTTTGCGGTACCCTAATAAGGATAATCTTCGCACCTGAGAAGTGCAATTAATAATGGACGGGCAGAGCTTAGTAGGTACTCAAGATTGTGCAAATACTGCTAAGATTACGATAGGGGTGAGGAATTGATGGCATTAGCTGAGGTTTACGCGGGGAATGTTAACATGTGCACACTGAAATAGCACAGATGCTTCCCAAGCTTGTGCAAATTACGTTATCTTGTTTTAATCTATTTTTTTTTATATAAAAGTAATGTTGATATGTTACTTCTCGACTAACCCTTATGAAGTCTATTAATCATATGATGATTTTTACAGTTCATTTGAAGATTGAGGCGATGAAAAGCACCGTACAATGTTTCCACTAAGTTGATACTCCCGTTGCAATAAGCTTAACCGCGAAACGTCTATACTAGTTATACCCTTGATTGAAAGAACACTGGGGATGAACTGTATTTACCTATGCGGAATCAATACAAAAGACGAATGTCCTTAAACTCGATGTTGCAATGTTGAAATACGCGTCTACCTCCCGACGTAGAGGTTCACTTGTCGAAACCGTCGGTAAGTCGTGTCGAAAAACACGCATCTCGTGCTCTTCAAACAGGATGCAGGCATGCTGAGGCATCAAATCCTGAAGGCGGAATGCTGCGGGTGCCGGGGCGCAGTGGATCAGGTCGGAGCCAAAAACTGGCCCCGAGTTTTAGCCTTGAATGGCTTAGCCCTCGGCCACAAGCGAATAGCTGACGTGGCCGCGCCCTGCATACGTAATGCCGGTAAGGGAACAGGGGTGCCGTGGAGACGTGTTATCCTGTATTCGTTTCCTTGGGCCTTCCTGTTTCTATACTATCAAAATCTTTCAATACTTACAGCTGAGGTACAGATGTACATTATTTTATATAACTCATAGATGTTCACTGTGTCTGAATAATGTAAAATCTGGCCTTATATATTATCCTCACTCAAATTATACAACGAACATATCAAAGCTCGCTACATGGACGATTGTGAGTACCATTTTATGTATTATCTTAGTATTTATACAAATAATAAAACTGTAGAAGAGTTCAATTCTGTCGGTCTGTTGTCCGGCTTTTACGTAAAATCTACTGGACGGATTTTGATGAAACTTTTTTTGTTATATAGCTATTAGTCCTCGGCAACATATACGGTATAATTTATTTTGAAGATCGGAATTGTTAGGCGGTACGAAGTTCACCGGGGCAGCTAGTTTTATAATAAAGTTTTTATTTTAACATATTCTATTTCACCCCAACAACAACAAAGTCATTGACAATGATTACGCGTTTATATTCAATGAAAAATATTATATAGAGGACAAGTCTCCACAGTTTTCCGAGTGCCAGTAATGGAGTATTTCGTATTTGTTTCATTTTTTATTTTTTGCCGGTTCGATTACTCGAACGCGATCTCCCCATCATTCCCGGCGAAATTCGGGAGCGTCTCACCCGTCCAGCCTCCAGATATTAATTATTGATTGACGATAAAGTATGAGTAAATATTGTATGCCCGCCGATGATTATAAACTGCCTTTTCCATTATGTCGTAACACGATTTCGGGTTTGCAACAGCAATTTGTGAGAGTTATCATTCGCGAGTTATAGTTGCGCGCTTTGGAGACGATTTAGCTACAACTATACATTGGTATTTGTTGTTTATTAAAAATGAAAATATATAAATATTAGTGTTAATCATAAAGTCTGTTTAAATCTGTGTCCAGTTTACGTATTTTAACCAATATACAAGAGTATGTTAGAGTCTAGAAATTTTATTATACATGATAATACTTACAATAAATAAGTTTTTCTTGTGTAATTAAATAACAGTTATCGTGATTGCAGTGCTCTAGAATGTGTAATGTAATGTAAATGACCTTTTATTAATGTTAAATCTGTTTCAAAATTTTCGTACTATGCGGAGTTTACTTGAGTAAGAATCGTTAGTAGGTACACTTTTTTTTGCTGCTATGCAGCCGACTTTTGAGTATTGCTCAGCAGGCACATCATAATACACTCCGCGAATATATGTAACTGTTGTAGCTGTCATTGATTTCAATTTGAAATTCATCTTGTTTTGAAATTGAATACTGTATTGTTTAATTTTATTTGGGCTGTGTCCGCTTGTTTCTTCTATAACATTAAAAATTATCTTGTTCTAAATAATTGTACAAAATTTTACAACATCGTTTGAATAGTAATGTAGGTAATTCTAGCAAGCTTGATAACTTTATTGCTATGAAATACATGTAATTTAGTCGAAAGATAGTGTCGGTGAATTAATTCGAGTGCAACTGTGACTGCTACTTTCAAAATTATTATTAACAGACATATTAAATTTACCCACACAAATTAGCACAAAACATACCGCGAAACAAGAATAATGCGCGATATCAGTAATTGCGCGGGAAAAACACAATGGGGTTGTTAATTGGCGGTGGCACGTCAGCTGTCGTCTGCGCCTGCGCAGGCCCGACTGAGACAAAACCACCCTATATAATCCACGTTTCGTCGACCTACCGGTCATACGCATACAATTTCTGGGCCTCATTATTGGTTAACTCTATTTGGTCTTACTCGAGGTACAGTTATTTAGTTTTCGAGTATGTAAGTAGTATTGTGTTCGAAATGCTTATATGTAGCATTGATGCGTTGGCATATCGCCAACGATTGCTTAGTAAAGCAACGCCAGGTGTGGTCGAATCGCGGACAGACGATCATACAGTCTTCGACAGTAAAATTTGTTTAACTGTATTATATGTATATATGACTAGTTGTAGAACTTGTAGACTTTAATGACTTGTAAGCTTTAGATCCTAGTTACATTGTTGTTGTTATCAGAATTTAATTGCATCCCTCGTGTATTGAGGCGTGACGGCTTAGGGCGATTCCCGTCTTGGGTGATGTAGAGTTATGCCAATATTTTTTACTTCAACTCATCCATATCGTAGGCAGAGGCGGAACAGACGTGAGTGGCATTAGAATTATATTTCAAATAAAATGTGTCTTATTTAGAACTAATGTCGTCGTTGTGTCTATTATATATAAATTAACGAAGATTCGTTATTATTATGGCATTATATGTCAGTATTTACATACAGAATATCAAATTATAGGAAACTCTTGAGAATACTCGACCAGCTATTTAAATACTTATCGTGTGGTAAACCCTCAAGTATAGGCATTTATCGTGACAAATATAATATGGAAACATTTAAAAGCTTGTAAGATTGATTTGTGGTACTTCAGTTAAGGAGACGATTTTTTATTTTCCTTTTGATCAATTTAATTTTTTTATCAACAATGAAGCAATGACAGAGTTATAATAATTTTCGCTTCACGTATTAATATATAAATATTGGTAGTGTTGTAATACGTTTAGACCGATAAAGTCGTGAATAGGCCTCGTCCACGCCACACGCTCTGCGCTGCGGTTACGCGGAGTTACCAGCACATGAATCGGGCGGCTATTATTATTACTTGGCAGTTTCCGACGGACCAAGTGTGCATTGTGCTTAAAACAAAGGGTCCTCTACACCACTCGAGCTTAATTTTCGAGTGCGAGTTAGTATTTGAATTGGTTTTAATCGTGGGATAAACAATGGGGAGGGCGCAGTGGTGCGCGGCGACACGCCCAGGCCATGTGCGTTGTTGCACTTGTTGAGTTCGTATTAAATTGTTTTATACTACGATTAAAATTAAATAAGAATTAATTCGCTTTTACTAACAAGAATGTGGTGGTGGAAATTTTTATTGGCTGCACCAATTAAAGGTGTAGTCGTTGTAAAAAAGCTTTGACGGTTTTTTAATAGCGCTTACGGAGCGCTGGTCAAATGAAATGTAGGTAAATAATGTATTCTTAATTTGAAATAGTGTTGACATATTTATAGTTAATCTGTACTTTTTATTATATTTAATTGTATAGAAATATTTAATTAAAAACAAAAGTGTTTTGTTAACGTCAGCTTATGCAACTTCTAAGACAGCAGAAAGCATTTGAAATCAAAATGACAAGGAATAATCTTGAGCTGTCAGTTCAAATTCTAGTAAATACTGTTATCGAAGCATGTGCATATAACCGTCATTTGCTTCCGTTTCGTTATCAGTTTGTATGTGAATTAAATAGTATTGTTTATAAAAACGTCGAAGCACATTTATGCATACCTAATTTTATTGCCGCAGGTAGCATTGCTAGATTAACGTTTGAATATGTCGTAAAAAATTATCGAGCGCATAGTAAGTCTATGTAAATTGTTTGTGAACGAGTTATCCCGAGGGTGGGGGTGAGTGATGCGAAACGCGTGAGCAATCATTGCGATCGACGACTCCTGCGCAGGGAAATGACGGAAGCACGCCACACACACACACACACACACACACACACACACGCACACAGATAAAAACCTCTCGCACACACTCGCACGCACCAACGACCGTAACGTCAGCCCTCATGTTAATTGTAGATATTAGTAATCCATTGTTAAACACATGTCTATGCAAATAAATATTTATATCACATTAAGGAGCGTTATGTATGCAACTGCATCAACAACTTTTTACAGCGCCTTCGCAAGGAAACGGTGCAACTACTGTCAGTCCGTTGAATGCACCGTTTCCAAGTATTGCGCAACGCTAGCTACCAATAATGAATTTGCTTCGCGCACCTGATAAAATCTTATGAAAGTGAATCCACTACGTGTGTACTAAATAAAAGAATCCTTCGCCTAATGCTCGCGTTTCGTCTGTACACACATCACGCAGCGCTCGAACGCAATTATATTACTTTCATACGTTAAAATAAACGTAAAGGAAGTTGCGGATGCGTATTTATAAAACGACTCCCGACGCACGCACGAGATATTCACTTAATTCACGGTTTACTTAACCGGCCGTCATTACGTATAATTAGGCGGTGTACGAAATTTTGTGAAAACGAAATCGTTTCGATGCGATACACAGATACGAAGTGTTGCCCGCTAATGTTTTTTCGTGCAAACGCGTAAACAGCGTCACGATACGTGAGCACGGATAGCGATAAGCTTTACACAAAAAAAACGATATAATATTATCTAGTGTATTTAAAAAATGCGTAATTGCGACGTTGCGTTCCGAATCGAGAACGTTTACGCACGCATCGGAATTAAGTAATTACTGCCCGCCCCGCACCTATCGACCGACGATCTATCTCATCGGCTGTGGAGCAGCCAAAGCTCCGTTATATACCGTGTAAACAGTACCTGCCAATTTCCTTTGTATAAAAAAATGACAAATATTACTCGAGTTAGCCTATTTACTATGTTACCAATGAAAGTTATGATTTCTCGACACGTAAAGGAGAGTTATTGACAAATTTATTAGCGTTCATTTTCATCTGATATGTAAAAAGCTTCGGTCAATTGACCTTGTAATACGCTAAAGAATTACTGCAATATATAAATTCGTATTATCTTAGTCTCAGATTGAACAAAATATTGTAGTTTTGAAATAGGAATTTTAACGACAAAGGGATAATTGTAGAAAGAATCCGCTGAAAGGCCGCGGAAGAATTTATTTTGTTCAAACGTCATACCGTTACTATGCCTGTAATGACATCTATAGAGCTTATTTGGTTACAAGTCTTCCCATGGAAATGAGATATTTCACCGCAAAAAAACTAGCCTGTGTCACTCTCCGACCCTTCAACTGTATCCATATCGAAAATCTCATCAATCGGTCGCTCCGTTTTGACGCGAACGAACGTCAAACAAAAACACAAACACACTTTCGTTTTTGTAATATTATTATGGCAATTCGTTTTTCTATTGTTAGTTAATATGACAATTTGCGGGTAGTTTGAATAGTTGCGAACGCATCTCATATCGATATATCTGCTGACGCGTCGCGATTACTATCCGACCACCGTTGCACGAAGTAGGTTTTTCAAACAGAAAAACATAATTATAATAATGATCGTCCTAGTATGGGATGCGAGTGCTTGTATATGCAAATGTCCGTACTAATTAAGAAGGAAATAATTTTCAATGTAGTTTGCATGTTGAAGGTGGAAAAAACGCGGTTTGTTCGCGATGGGGACTCGCTTCGCTGTCCAACGTCGCTCGCATACGTAATAATGAATACCACGAACCTCTATTGATATCTATCGACACTCGACGGATGTCTTTTTACTAACCGATGAAAGAGTTTACACTTTCACTTATATCGATCGTTCTTATGTACTATATATTTAATATACATAGACGATATTACATGCAATTATGAACTTCGACTTTACATTGCAGTAGAAAATGAAATTGAGCTTCTGACACAGTTATAACACAATTGTTAAAAAGTCTAAATTATAGAAATTATGGTAAATAGCGGTAATTTTTGCCGATTAAACTGAAAAGACTTATCTATCTCCATCAATAATACGGTTCCTTTGATTCTCTGTGCAGCTCAATGTAAATTCTTATTCCGTTACGCATTATAAGTCCCTTGTTTGTCGAAGTTCTTTTGAAGCGGCTTAAGAGAAAATAGCAGGGACTGCAAGTAAAGGGTTCTTATAGAATGCCTGTTATCGCGAGTTTAATCTTAGCGAGCAAATTAGGATTAATTGAACTTTTTCCTTTTAATTCTGAGAGCCTTTATACTCGTGCGTAATTCGTCCATGTAACTGCGGGAACTTTATCGAGTGGTAGTCGTGAAAGTTTTGAAAATTGTTTCGTAATTTATATGAAGTTGATAAAAAATACAAATCACAGTTAATATTGCGTTTTTGAACAATTAGTACGAAATCTATGAACGATATCTGATGGAGCTAAATACCTCTCGAGCTAATTTAATGTAGTACAATGAATACAGTAGTTACAAAGTGCCGATTATCAGTGCAATAAAGATCTCTAACACTCACTCGTATATCATATCGCTCACTGAATAATAAACCTGTGAGATTACATGTATTTGTTTGAATTCAACACGAGCGCGCATTCACTAGTTAAATCGTAATTATTACCTACATCTTCGGATAAACTGAGAATCATTGTTATTTGAAGAATCTGGTTACCGGTTTCAAGCAATGCGTTCATCGTAATAGTTTCATAATCAAATTCATTGCTAATTACTGTTCGTTATTAGATATCCGACTAATTTCGAACTGGTTTACCATAATTAAAGATATTAGTAATCACATTTTGTTACTGAATTTACCTGGTATGCTTTCGTAAGTTAATCATTAGTTATGATTTAAAATCACTTATCAAATTAAGTATCAAACAATCCGTAGGTTCTTATGTTTTTCTTCTACATTCATCACTCTCTTAACATGTATGTACACGCTGGTTTTGAAAGATTTTGATTGGTTCATCAGCCAGTACCCGAGCTATTTGGTTAAGTGGTGAGTCTTGGTCTCCTTAAGCACCTGCACCTTAATAAGCAACAATAGCATATTTTATTGACGAATCAAAACAGTATTGAACATTTTACAAGCGTGCTCATGTAAAATATTAATTTTCTTGTTGCATCATCTCTATATAGATCTAAACGCGCGGTGCGTTCCGAGTACTGAATTAAGGGGTGAGGGGTAGCCGGGTTACGAGTATCTATAACCCGATGGCGGTTACGCGCTCTCAGGTGTGACGCGGCGGAAACCCACTATCATTAACCTACCCACATGTGCGAGGTGCGTTCGAACTAGGGTTGTCAATACGTGTCTCACTAATGCTTCCAATAACATTTCATTATTAATAGTATATTAGCTGATATAATAATGAACCGGTATATAAAAGGATCAGATGTTGATTGATAAGTTTATCATGAGCCATTTAAACTGAAATTTGGTTTCAATTTTGTTTGACTTTAACTACGAAGAAATTAAAATATTTTAGTGGTAATATAAGTACACCGAAATGGACAAATATTATGTAAAAAATTTCATTTCTTAGTTTGCTCCTTAAGTGTCACAGATTTATGAAGACGTGAGAATAAATACACGTATTACTTCTCCGTAGTATAGGTACCTGCATTAAGCGATTCTTATATTTACCCTTGATTTAAGTGGGTAAATTTATATTTGTGAATGTTCGGTTTGATAGTCTGGCGGGAAAAAAAAATCGAATCGTGATATGACAACCCTAGCTACAACGCACGCACCCCCACATAAGCGAATTCCTTGTTTACGCAAAATTGTCCTGGTATGCGTGGGGGATGGATTAAGCTACCTTTTTATTATTGTTTCGGAAATCGTCATGGCTGACGTACTTTCGTCAAACGCTCCATCGTCGCTGCCATCTAATAGAACAGAAATTGCGACAATGTCAAATATCTAGTTTTTACACAACAGGTTTTATCTATTCATTTGAAACACTATCAGAATTCCGTTTTTTCGAATTAGTTTTTGTTACCGGTGTAATATTCAGAAAACTTGAAAGAAACTGTATATGCGCTTCACGGAGACGGAATGCTGTAAAAACTGGATACCATTATTAATAAAAAGGTAGTGTGATGATCCATTCTGCCTGTATAGTGTTGGAATGACACAATAATTGCGTTTATCAGTTTGAGATTGAACCAGAAACGTATTAAAATAACATTATTATTAAATGTAGAGGATTTTTCGAATGGGTACTATTTTATTTAAACATGTTAGTTATGTTAATTATTATCGTATTATAAGAAATAATTCGAGAGATTGATCATAATTTTCAAATTCAATTAACCTAAGTTATTTATTCTCATTAATAGCGGAAAAACATTACTGTGATAATAACGGGACTTATAAAATGCTGTTTTAAGCGGACGATTTCACATATCTCATTTTTTCAGTTAAATTAGATTATGTAACAATTGTTTCGTAATGTGACAGAGGTAACGTCAACTTCGCGGAGGTGTCTTGTCCTTCGTACGCTATCTATACAAAGCGAATGAGGTATTGAAATCCGTGACAGTCAAATTCATAGGCAAAAAAGCATGCTATCTTCGGTTGGAGGAAAAAGAACGCGTCTAGCTATTTGTATCCAGTAAATAAAAAGTTGCCCGCTTATTGTAAAGGTGTGCTTTCGCAGACGTACTGGCTATCAGTACTTGTACAGACTTGGTCACTGCGAACCAAAACCGATTTCATACAGTTAATAAACGATTTTATGTAATAGTATATATTGAGACACACACGGCCAATCATTCCCGAAGTAGACAAGTCTGTATTATGGTGCACAGACAGCTGATAAATGACATATATAGGTATACACAGCATAATCTCTTATATATATAAAAATCTCGTGTCACGATGTTCGTTTGCGAAAATCTCCGAAACCACCGAACCGATTTCAATGAAATTATGTATTTAGGTATTTATTATTTCATCCAAAATAAAAGATAGGATAGTTTTTATAAAATAGATAAATAATAAATGTCAATTGTCAATAAATTTTTACACAAAATAAATTTTGGAACGCACGATATTTGACATACCTATATGATTTGACATGTATAACCATGGCAACGCGTGGTCAGGTCCACTAGTACCTATATATTTTTGTCTTTTGTATATTCACTTAGTCCAATTAGCGTATTACAATTCGCAATGAGAAAAAAACTAAGAGACATTGAACGAGTTAAAAGTTCCGTCGTGTATTTACAACGGGCCGGCGATACACGTGGGTACACACCGGTTGGACGTTCGCATTCTGTACGTACAATTTGAGTCCCCGCGCCAATAGTACGGTCGACTGTACAAAAAATTTCGTTGTCTGTCCTAAAGTTTATTTTATGATTTTTCGATTAATTATGGACAAAAACGAAAAGAAAATGCCTTTTTTGGTATAAAGTTTGCTTTTGTGATATTATTATTACTATTATTGTGATAATTATATAGGTATGTAATACTCATGTGCATGACCAATATTTAAAAAACAAAAGCCAATTTTTTATTGTCGTATTTTTTTCATCTAATTACGACATAAGATATTGCAATTTCATACTTTAAAGTTAAAGACAAATTTTGTGTTGACTAGTGTTATCCAGGCGTAACAACTTTTCATTGTGACTTATTCGTATATTTATGAGCCGATGAGTTTCCTCAGAATTACTTATTATAATTTATTGCTGTTTGGTAGTGCTAATAATAATTGGGATAACTCCACGTACGACCTGGTTCCCAATTACGCAATTCAATGTCTACGTCACATTCGTATGCCACACCAAATTTCTATGTCACATCAAATGTCTATGGCACATCCAATGTCTATGTCACATCGCCACCTAATCTCAAACTGCGAAGATTTTGTTCGTTGTTTTTCTATAAACTTAATTATGAAAGGTAATATAGCACTCATCGTTTAAATTTAAATGACATGGGTTTTAGAATTATACGTAATGCGTGGTTGCCGACAAATAAAATGTCCGTAAGCCCTTTTACGTAAATACAACACTGGAATGAATATCTGAAAAACAATTTACTTTTAAAATTTATATTCCTTACGTTATAATATAGTTTATACAAATATAGATATATCTACGTTTAATATTGTATAAACTGCCAATATAATTATTTTATAGTGACCTTATCAACTGTAGTTCGGCTAATTAATAGTGCAAGTGTCCTATTGAATAATTTAACTAGGTGTTACCTCGACGCATATGGCTCTTATGTACTTCAACACACTATTAGGGCTGTCAAATATATCACAATAGCAAATGTGATATGTAAATGACTATGAAAACAAATCCTCTTGATACAGTAGGTATTAAGCCTGACCGGTAAGTTAAAGGTTTTGGATTCGATTACGACCCAGTGAAACTATTTGTGTGCTAAGATATTTGTTTTGTCTGTGTATGTATATATAAATTTTTATACAAGGTTTATCATTTGCTTGGTTACAATATCACGTGCTTTGCCTAATTAGGAATCAGATGACGATGTACGGTGATGCTTAAAGATTCATATTAATAAATAATAATTATTTTTATACTTAGTAAGCATTTTTATAATATGCGTACTGGCTGGTTACAATATTTTTTTTCAAAATTTGAGATTAATGCTTTTGTAAATATTTCTTTTTCATATTATTTGTGTTTATATGTATAATTGTTTTATTGTTTAGAATTAGCCTATTATTTTGGAAGGGTTATCCTATAAGTCTCTTTGTTTAGAATAGTTAGGTTACTCGTATTCTATAGTCCATGTTCTCTATCATCTATGGGGCTATGGTTAAGCTCTAATATTAGTACCCGCATCGATTCGCCGGACGTTCCGTTGAAAACACTGCACCTGGCAACCCTCGCTCTACTAGGTGTACTCGACCAGTTACATACGAATGTTATTCGGTGTTCGTATAATTAAACAGTTTATTTCAATTTAATTTTCATTTAGAATTATCATGAGTCGACTATCACTGAAATCATGAATGAGACGCTTTTTTTCCTTTTTCTAAAGTATTATTTCTTTATTGCGTGTAATCGACTTTGTACGTAATATCATTGTCATGTTTGTGTATCTGTCGTGTGGCAACATCGCATGTTGCAAATGTATCGCAATGTCAGTGTAAATTGCTTTGGTTATGTAAGAGTGTCGTTCTATTCAATGCTGTATAATACTACGATATTTAAAGTTTAATAGTAAATAATCATTTCGAGTTTCTTTTATAGAACTCGTTGTTAAAAGCTTGTTAATAATCTACGTAACAACATATTATTGTTCGCCGATTTATGTTGTACATAAAAAACAAATGTAGATGGAACGAATGCTGCGCATAATACAGAAGCAAGCTTCGTCCAGATCGAAAGCAAATGTGTTAAGTAGTCACTGCACAGTTATAGCATATGATTCACGGTGTCGATTTGTCGTGAAAGCGTTCCAGCTTCGATTCCTAGTCAAATATCTGATTAAGGGTGTGCACTTAAGTATCCTTGTGTAAGCATCGAACATCCACGATACATTATCACAGAAAGGCTATATAGAGTTCCGCTGTTCACGATATGTAGAGTCAATTAGTGTCTCAAAATCATTCAGTAAATCCAGTGATTAAGATCCAATTACTGGTACTAGTGGTCGCCTACTTTTCGAATTTCGACCATAATAAAAAATAATTCTTTGACATGACTTTTTGTTTGACATTGACAACCAGAATGTAAACAATGAACGTTGTAAGTGTGTGTCAAATCAATGTGTCAAATGTATGGTAGTGTGTGTAATGTTTTATTTATTGATTTAATGTACTTTATAAGCATTATTATTGAAAAATATTAGCGTTCT
>DWGJ01003917.1:0-12490 GCA_018246895.1 Aspitha aspitha aspitha | reverse complement strand
GCCGCCAGCGTTTTGGGAACCATGCCCCAAAAGGACATTTTAGATGAAATATACTTTTTATAAATTTTAGTTTTTATGTGATCTTTTTTATGTATTAATATTGTAAATATTTATTAATTAATTAGCTTTTAGTTTAATTAATCAATTTATTTAGTTATACATCTAGAGAAGTATTGATAATAAATACTTGATAACCATAACACAAAATAAATTAATAGTCTGTTACAACATATGTAAAAGAAAAATGTATATTAATTACACCACATAAGAGAAACATTAAATCACAGTGAAGCAGTTTTCATTCATGTTTATGCACAATTTAGTAATATATATGATTAGTTGTTATTTTCTCATCGTGGGAAGCCATATAAGGAAGGGTGTCGCATCCTCGAATTTTTTATTAGCGTCTTTTACTACACCGGCGCTACTACAATAAAAATTTATAAGCAGTAAAAATATGACAATAATTCCGCACTCGGGCCGACTGTAAATCAGCAGAAAGGAAAGAATACGTGCAGGGGCCCGTAAAACACAGGCGGGGTAATGTCTCCGGCATGAGGTAAACGTTTAACAGCTCTTATATGTTTTTACTGGATTTTTACTGCATATTTGTCTTAAAACAAAAACGGCTATAAATCACGAGCGTTGACATATCTACGATGATATTGTCACTGAATCTTACTTACCCATATTAAAATAGCCACAACGAAATGGCTGAAGTTCATTGTTTCTATAATAGGAAAGGTTCCTGTGAACTGAACCGTGAACTTAAAAAAAAAACGAGACACTATTATACAGCCTGATTTGATTCGAGGTGTCCAAAAATATAAATTAAATATATTTTAATTCTACATTCCATTCCATCTACAACTAAACCCTCAACTATATTAGTATTAAAATGTAACCACCCGCGTAATTTAAAATGTGGAATCTATTTTGAATATTTCCGAAGAGATTACGATAGCGGTCCCGCTATTTCGTTATGAATAAATTTGACTGAGAACATTAAATATAGATTTAAGCGCCACTTTTGCAAGCATTCATTTATAATTTTGTGGGATTAAGTAATATTCGTTATTAATGTAGCGTTTTATATTACGAGTGACTGTACATACGTACGATAAGTAAAATGGGCTTTATAGGTACTATTAAAAACTAGCCTACGGCTTGCAGTGTACCAGAATTATTGAAGCAGTGACTCATGGTAAGTTTAATATAATATAAAGTTTCTATAATACTTTTTGAAACTCCTTTTGCTTACCACAGTCCACCACTCCCTACAAAAAGCTGTTGCTTTGCGGTAGGAATATTGGCAATAGCAAGTGCTACAAAATTCTCCTATACACTATTTGCATAGTAACGAATATGTTCATACAAAAGCTACCTCACACTCGAGCGACGAGAGTTGATAGCGAAATAATTAAAAGGTTGTTTTGATTAAGTTTCCATTCGGTTTATTATTCATGGATTCATAAAGGGCATTTAGCGGGCTCTTTGTCAGCAGCGACACGCCTGGGGTGACACGTAGTTTGACTTTCCATTTCAAACCGTCTCGACAACATACGATGTGATTTTATTATAGCGCAAAAATTTGCATCAATTGTAATAAGTTGCCATTGTTGTGTGCATCTGTGCATCGGTGGATGAGGGCGGCAATAGGTATACGAGTACCTACCGTGCATGCTGGTGAATACATACCTCACGGACCGAATCATATCATTGTAGGTTTTAGGGCTCGCTTGAAGCCTTCCAAGTTCACTAGTCGTAAACCAAGTACTCTCTAACGTGCGGTCGGAAGCACGGGATATAATGCTTCGTGTAATTTGTCCGTCGCGTCATTATTTACTGCTGGGTACACAGTCACGCGCTGAGTTTTTTGGTTGTTCTAACATCATTGATCTGTTCTTTAGCTCACAGTAAATGTGATCCAGAGGAACCCTGTACACTTTCCTCGAAACGATGCAATCAAAGCGACCCATTCAAGGGAAGTATCCCATTATCCTAACACACATATGGGCACCCTATCCACACGAACCGTAATGAAGGCAAATGCTATTTATATTCATAAAGGGTGACCTTCGTGTGAAATTTCGTTGCATTTATACATCCTCGTGGCAGGAGAGTCTTTTTATTAAACGCTTCGTTAAAGTATGAATAAGATTTACTTATCAAATACCAGCTCTGCGGCAGGTCAACGTTCAGTCCCACGTACGACGTTGGACAATAATTTTAAAAGTCCGAGATAAGAAATGTCTCAACGGAACGCTCGCCAAGACTCCAACCTTAGTAGAATTGCTGCCAAGTTAAATCACAAAGCAAGCTGTATACACGCCCAGGTATTTTCAGTTTGGTGCAGTTTGTAAAGTCAGCTTATTGTGCTGCTTCCCACTCTGTTGTGACTTTAAAAATATCTTTATAAGCCGTAACCGTGAAGGCAATGACTATGAAAGCTATATAACAACACAAGAAACAGTTCCAAATGAGTCACACAATATAAATATTTTCGTATTTCAATAAGTATTTGACCAAAAATTAATAATCTTCGTTCGTTAAACGTTTTATCAAAATGAGAATCTTTTACAGTAATTTAAAAAGCCGTTAGACAAGTCCTGCCTGTTTCCAATCAGCGAGTGAAATTACAACGCGGAGCTAATTAAGAAGTGGCTAAAAGATGAGACTCGTCCGCTCCGCTGCTCTTACTCCTAGCTTTGGAAGTAGAAAAGTGCATCTCGGAACCAGCGTTCCGCGCGCTCTTTCGAGGGGTTTTGTGTTTCTTTGACGTCATTATAAACTGTTTTTGGTACTGCATAGATGAGTCACAAATAAAATATTATATGTGTAGGATTGTTACTGTTTATAATGAATAAAAAAACATTATAATAATTAAAACAGGATAACTCGTTATATTCCGTAAGCGCTCGCGCGCTGTCAATTCTAGTTCCACATATGAATGGATGTATATGTACTTGCATGAAAACTTACAAGAAATGTTGGGATGTGGGCGTGAAGTATGTACGTAGCGGCTCGAATGCGGCACCCAGTTTGTGGTTGGCAAAATCACCACATCCCGTTACTATCAATACATGCCCGACACCCGTATATCCACTTTTGGTTTCGATCCAAATAAACTTACTTAATATAGTATACATGAAATTGGAAGGAAAGTTATATAGATCGACAGGACTCAGTCTCAAAAGATCTACATCTATGTATATTTCGTTTTTACCTCTTGGGTACGGAAC
The DNA here is from genome assembly GCA_018246895.1 of Aspitha aspitha aspitha. Lineage (NCBI taxonomy): Eukaryota > Metazoa > Arthropoda > Insecta > Lepidoptera > Hesperiidae > Aspitha > Aspitha aspitha. The sequence goes on along the minus strand of DWGJ01003917.1, from coordinate 9,248 downwards.
ACTAAAACGTAGAACGACTCTTGTTTGAAATGGCTGGATGGCTGGTTGTTACCAACAAGTTTTAAAATACAAGTCGCTGGAGATGACTGTTTTTATGGCCGGCGAGAAAAAAGCAGTTAGGAGTTTACTTGATCCTGTGATCACAGCAGTCTAGAATAATCTTTGTTTTTTAAAGTTTGAAAATAATCATAGATTGGATGCCAGAGGAGAAAATGACGATAATTATGTAATTTGGAACTAACCCACACGCTGCCGTCTGCCGCTCATCATGACAGAACGTGTGTTATGATAATCAGATTAATAAACAACACACACCTATTCTCAGAACACGCGGTTGGGTAGACTTCACACATCTTAAATAATACTATAAACTTTTATATTCCACTACAGGTATGCAGTATCCTCACGATGTTTTCGAGCGAGTGATTGTTAAATGTATAAGTTGTAAAACGCAAGTAGGAAGTTAGAGTAGTAATAAAAGCAGAATATATCTGAACAATTTGTAATAGCCATAGACAGAACTTAGCATTGGAACTTGGAAGTTAACTTTAAACTTGGAAGTTAACTTTAAACTTGGAAGTTAGCTTTAAACTTGGAAGTTAACTTTAAACTTAGAAGCAGGAACTTCGGCTCTAGAAACACGACAGCATGCGATTCGTAGTAATGGTTCTTAGTTTCTTGTTTATTGCCTTCACCCTAAAGTTCGTGGTAGAAATATATTATTACGTCAGTTCGGCCATAACTACGAGGATGTAGTAATGGATTTATTTAGACAACCTTGAAAACTGATTTAAATTACTCTTTTATACAATAACAGTGTTAGATAAAACTTATCTGAAGCGAAATAGTTTGCTTTATACCATCAAAATATGCTGGTAGTTAAAGCAATGGTTGCTAAGTCGGTAAATTTCGGGTTCTCGGTCCGGACGTCTCAGGTTCAAATACCTGATACAACGAAGCTAACATTAAATAATTTATATTCGTCATTTAAATACCTATTAATAACTGTAACGGTAAAGTAACACATTGCGGAGAAATATGCGTTTTTCCGAGTTTTAAAGAATATTCTACATATATGACGTGAGAAATGTTCAATTTTTGGCTATTTTGATATATTTTGTCCTTATCCCTATACAATCTGGGAAGAGACCCGTCTCTAACTGTAGAAGGATAAAGTGCTTGAGAGACACCATCTTAAAAAATCCGAACATATTCCTCCATCGAATCCAACCAACCAATAGCTCCAGACACTTGTAACTCTGATAAGGCAACACTCTACTCGTAGTGTGAACGGACCCTGTTATTTCATAGACTTTATTTTCTTCGCCGTCGTTTCGTTTTTGTTTTTTCTACTTTTCTGAGTTTTTCTCAGCTGCGAAATGTAGAACATTTGCATTGAATAAGACTTACTTGCCGTCTAAGTAATGAATCTATCAAGAAAGTTCAGTAGTTTATTTCAGTTAAAAGAAGGCTATCCAGGAACCTGCTATGAAGTAATTGAAATAGTATTCAGTTTGAAACTCTAGTATTTACCGTCACTTGTTTATTTTTTTACTGTTACTTATTTTCGTTTTCATTGAATGCAAAGTGAATCGACTTCTTGATTGCTAATATTATATTAGTTAAGGGCTGGATATATACTACTTTGATTTTTTGGGTTATTGACAGTTTGTCCCTATAATCAATGTTCGCCTACATCGCCTGACTCGTAATGAGGTACTCACTTTGATGGTTTGAAGGCTGGCCGCTCCATACGCAGTATAACACATTTCCGACAACCCCAGGCCTCACTGGGGATCAGTGATACCGAAGAGGCTTAATTCCCCGTAAATTGTGAATTTATTTTTGGAAATTTCCTAGGCGGAAGAAAAAAAGCGGAGAAAGTTGTGTTTTTAAGGAAAATTATTTCTTTGAAATTCTCTTTGTTTCATTTGCACGATTCGATACAATTTTATTTCCTAATTAGCGATTGAGTCGATGAAAATAACTCCGAACATAGACACAATTCGATTAATAATGTTACTGTTCGACGGTAGCGGCGATTTGTGACAACAATTTGTTCTTTTTCTACTCTCACATAATATGTATAAAAGATACATATTAGGCCTGCATTGCGCATCTCAATAAAAATGCATTAAAACCGCGTCGTTTTAAACTTACGGTCGTGTCGGTGCTTAGTGCGTACAAACATCGGTAATTAGGAGAATGCGAGATAGCTAAATTTTCCCATTCCATAATAGCTAACGACCCCACACAGACGCTTTGCAACAATCATCAATACGAGCATTAGCTGAATTTTGTACCGTTCCAGCGGCTGGTAGTCGATCCATTAGCTATTTGATCGCAGCCCGAGCCAGTGATATCGTTACGATTAAAATATTTCCCGGCCCTGGCTAGCAGGCTCTGCGGTTCCTGTATGACCCGCAGCCCCGCATCGCCCGCATGTAAGGCGCGGGCACCGCAGCGCCTACCGCATCGCTCGTTACGCTCCGCGAACGCAAATACGAGCCTAAAAATATTTGTCACGAGAAAAAATCTTTTGTTCCAATTTGTTGATTTGGGCTTTTACGAGTGCCTCATTTATTTCGACGTACATTTATTCCGTTGCGTAAGAGCGTTCTGTATATCTACATAACACAGCCAAAAAATTTACATATATCGTTCATGTGAAAATTATTTACGAGAGCGTTTAATATTCTCTGGGAAATAGTGTGCCCGTTGATCTAGTTAGAGAATTTTTTTTTTTTTAATGCACATAATTTTCTCGTATGTAAGTTATAAAACACACACTCACCTGGCTCGTATTTTCATAAAATATGAAACACTTTTCTGACATAAAATCTCAATCGGCCGGAGTCCGGGTTCTCGCAAAAAGGCGAGCTGAGAAATTGCGTCAATTTTTTATTGTTCCGCGCACGGAAAGTGAAAAGGACTTTGATAGAATCCATATTGCGCGGCGAAGACACTCACATAAATTCACTGAACAACCGAGGCTCTCGGCGAGCGGAGAGCTGGATTCCCTCCCTAAATACGATTGTAAACTGAAACTTTTGCAATTCAGACTTTTAGAATTTAACACAGTTTTATGACAGAATTGAGTTATTTTTTCTTCGAATTTATCGTTTAAAGGATACATTTATTTTGTTCTACTGTACCTTATATACATACTCGTATATACATAAAAGCATAAGGCGGCTACCTTTTGTACCATTATAGAATATTGGATTGATTGGCATCATTTACCTGCTTGAATTGCTGGGAACGAAATCTAAAATGAAAACATACGTCAGAAAATAATTCGCGACAAATGTAAGCAAATATATCAGCGAATTTTAGAAGAACATTTACCGGTTTCTAAGAAAAAAAACATATTATTGAATAATTCAAAAACAGGACCTCTTAGGAATAGGTTCCTCTAAAAAATATTCCACATCAACTGGTTCAGTAATTTACTTTAATGTACATGTCACTTGGACATACTCTTTTAATGTACTGTCATTTCATTGCTCGTTGGAGAGACGTTAAGCTGAACTTTAATCTCTTCTTAAGTTTTTATTCTTAATCACTTTGTGTTCAAAATGTATTGGTTATTGTGTATCGTAAAATATAAAGCAGCGTAAATAGCTCCGGGCGCAGCACGCTCGTTGATAGTTACGGACTTTACGAGCCGTGCTTGAATGCTTGCGAAACACGTCGAGGGGCATATACGAGTAGCTCGATCGCAGAACCTAGGGTTATTGACCTTACAGTTATTTCGAGATTTTGTACCGTCATCAAACAGTAATCAAACTGCTCGGTGAAATATTTATACAGTAAACGGTGGCGAATACTGCGAGAGGTTGCCACCCAGAACCCACAAAATCAGAGTAGGATCGGCGAGTATAAATATTTCTAGATAATTTTAAGAGCTAACTTGTTATATCATATCTTGTTACATCGACATGGATCCCAGTAGGCGCGCATAACGAGTTGCGAGCCCTCATATCTATCATAGTCATTCACGGTTTACATTTCAACGGAAAGGTTGACATTGAGTGACATATGGAAATACGAGTATACATTACATAATATAACGGCGTTGAAAGGTCCCCGTCGGCGGCGACCTGCGATTTAATTACAGATTTAATAATAGCGAACACCGGTTTATTGATATTAATGAAATTTGGGATTCATGCACAATCAGTGGGTATTAAGCATTTTCCTTGACAATTCACGGGAGGCAGCCATTAAACGTGATCGTTATTGTTCCTCCCGAGGGATTAATAAATCATAACAGGATAAGCCCCTCGCGAGCGCCCCTGGCCCCCTCGGTGACCCACAAAAATATTTTCGGTGGAATTAGCGAGGTGCGTAAAAATTTTCCAACGGAAGCGTCGGGTTGTGAACTGCCTTCGCTGAAAGCAAATGACGTGAAAGTAACTGGAGCCCAATTCATTCTCTGTCACGTGGCAGTCAGCGCGCGGTAAGTAATACGCAAAGTTGAGTGGTTCTTTATAAAACTCATGTTACAATTTACGGTCGGGTACATGTGTCAAAGTACAGAAACACTTGTATAATATGAGAACGTAGTTTCTATCCAAGAAACTCTGCGTCTCAAAGTATTGAGATTTAAATTAGCCCAAATATTGACTATAATTTCTAAATTTCATACTTAATCCACCGTGCTTATCTTAAACACATATACATAGGTAACGAAGTCTAAGAACGTTTTTAATTATTGGAGCTCTCAAAACCAAATGTAAAGGAGATACCTTCAAATTTGATCTCGGATGTGTTGCTATTTCCGATCACAAAACAGGAACATCTCATGTATTAAGTGTTTGTTTCGAAGAAAAATTATAAGGACGAAGTATGGCTTGATGAAAGTCCATTGAAACAATCTAGAAATTCAACCTGAAGCATAGCACCATAACATGACCATCCAGAGGCTTACACGGTTGTTCCGCGAAGCCGGCGCCATTCATTCACAAAATGAGTGGGCTTTCAGTCGGGGCTATTTATGGAGCGCTCGCTACCGGAAGTTGTAGCGCGCGGTAGCGGGCGGCCGTAAAATTTGAGAACCTCTGGCCTAATGAATGAAAGGAAGCGACAAATAGAATTACATCACATCACGACAATATGACTTTTTTATATATCATCCACTCTCCTAAAGTAAGGGTAAAACGTTTACATAATCATGTACAAATAATGCCATTTATAATATGAAAAAAATAATATGAAAGTATGAAATGTTGTACATAATGTACAGAATCAAGAAACTTACACAAATGTTTATCCAAAGTCACACACACATACGTCGTGTCTATTTCGTTGTAAGCGTGGCTTTGGCATAGCAATGTCTAATATGAAATTGATAGTGATAGAGCGAATAAGCTCCCGTGTTGGAGCACCCCGCTGGCGCCGGCGGCTCGCGGCCGCAGGAAGTGGGCGTGCACCGAGATCCGACGGGCGATACTCGCACTTTACACACTTCACCGCTTTTCCCGCGATTCGTACCGCACTAACCTTTAACCGCGCAATCTCAAGTGGCGGTCTACACTCCTACAACACGTGTAGCTCTTGCTATATTTCTAAACAGTTTTTCAGCGAAAATATCTATGAACTGGCTATCTATAAATTGACTGGCCTCTGGGTCGAGTGGTTAGAGACCCTAACCGCAAAACCGGAGGTCGTGGGTTCGTTTCCCACCCAGGACAAACATTTGTGTGATGAGCACATTTGTTTGTTCTGTGTCTGGTCGTAAAAAAAAATCTATATAAGTATGTATGTATATATGCATGTTTATCAGCTGTCCGGTCAGATATTTATTTATTTATTATTATACTTTACATAATACTTATAATTATTGCGAGACACCGAGGTGTCAGGTTATAGTAAACATTTATGAGCGACGCAGGACAGTCCAAAACCTTGGCAATGGAGACCATTAAACTAAACCAGTTCCCACACGCGCAGGCTGTTCTGGTTTCATCGAACTCATAAAATATACGTAAGTTATAAAACACGAGTGCCTAATGAACATTATACAAATAATTAAGGGTCAATGCGCACTGTATTCAATGTGCCAGTTACTCAATTGGCTTAATTTGTGGACATCATCAAGCATATTGCAAAGTCTTTGCAAACGTTGTGGAGGCTATGTTTCAGAACACAACACGTTTCAGTGGTGGTATGTATGTATGTTGGTGTATATTTCTGTCATGTGTATGAAGCCTTGCGGGAGGGTCGCCGGTGCTTGACATATTTGCATATACATAGACTAGCTGTGCCCCACGGTTTCACCCGCGTTAATTAGAGAACGATCTATTAAAAAACTATTTTAAGAACGTCACGCTTTGATTACTATAAAAAATTACACGGAAAACCGAAGAATGAAGGAAAGCTTTCTCGTTGCTGCTCCACTCCTATTAGTCATAGCGTGATGTGATATAGCCTGTAGGCTTCCTCAATAAATGAACTATTCAACACAAAAATAATTTTTCAATTGGAAACAGTAGTTCCTGAGATTAGCGCGTTCAACCAAACAAACTCTTCAGCTTTATAATATTAGTATAGATATACGCATACTACTATTGTTTATAAATAATGACAGGTCATATACGCATAACTATTACAAAATAACTTTAGCTTAGTTTGATAACGTTCACTCAACCATGAATCAGAATCGTGAATATGTGAAAAACATTTGAGCTGAGACTCACCGGCATGTAAATCTGACCTTATTTATCAAACGGTGTTATTGACACTGAAGTTGTGATGAGATCCATTATAAACATCCATATTAAATATTGATGACTTCAGTTGATGGACATGTAGGCGTATTTATATTACTAAGTTTGTATAAATAAAAAGCTACAGAATTTTTTCAATACTGCTTCGTCTGATGTATCGTTGATGTGAAAATTGATCACCAATCAATTAACGCTTTATTTTAGGTATTAAACTTCAAATATTTACATATAATTCTGTAAGTAATTACGCTGAATCGCTAATAATTTGATAAGTCCGCTTATCTTTCCAATAAAATATTGCTTACGGACCAAATGTGGACACAATTAAATTTGATAAATTGGTATAATCGTTTTGAATTCGTATTTGGAAAATCATTTGCGGCAATAAATGTTTAGTAGACACAAATTGCTCTATAGCTTTTTCCCATTTATCGAAGGTTTAATTATGGAAATGAAAATATTAAGTATAAAGATGTTGTATCTATTAATAACGCACGACAGTCCATATAAGTTTATTAGACTATTAGATTTCAATATAGATTTCAACCATATACAATAAATGACTTAACTAAAGCAACTATAAAGATTTTTAATGTTTATTGTAAATATATTAACACATTTAGGTGTGTATTCGAAGCATAGTTCAGTCTAAATCCTCATAATGCTAGAAGCCTAGTATAAGAACATTATTATCTATAAAGTTATAAGTAGTTACATTTTTCTTTCATTAACTCACATAGACACCACCTTTTTTATTTAACATGTGTGAATAATTTTATATATACTTTAATATAAAGCTATTCTCGTACATAATTAGAAATAAGACTCACTAAAATATCGTTTACTTGCACAATAAGAATGCGTTATTGGAATCTCGAAATTATTGATAATGATAGTGCTTAAGGCTTAATATTACTTAAATAGTGAACAAAATTTGCAATACGTCGTATTTCCGACCGACTCGCTCATTCTTGTCTTTCCAAGAATTCGATTCACACATCATCATATCTTCTTCTATCTTTGGCTTACCATTTTCCGTTCTCACTTTTATATCGTTCGTTATATCATTTTTCTCTTTCTTACCTCCTTTGTTTCCCGCACTCGGATCGGCTCTGTCGAGTTTGATCTCTTGTTTAATATTGAACACGTTTTGTGGCAAACCTATTTCTGTGTCGTTATTATTTCTTTTCTCCAGCCTAATCTCACTCTCTCTGTGAGTGACTGTGCCTCGAAAATTGACTATGACTGTCGGTTTGACGACCGTCTGCGATTCGCGGTGACCTATTTGGCTCTGTCCCGCTAAATTATTGGAAGGCATATTCACATCGCCGTTTGGTTGCGTCTCTTCTTCGTCATTGCCGTTATTTCTATTTGGTTTCTTATTTGCTGGTGGTTTCGGACGTTTCTGCTTCTTGGGTTTCACGGTGGACATTTTGATTGGAGTGTCACTCGGTGTTTCTATGTACAGGACTATTTCTTCCTTAGGAACATTGTCTGTGCTGCTCCCGTTTGTAACAATGCTTTTGGGGAAACGGTATTTCAGTGAGGGCATTTCTATTCTGTCATTCCTTCTCGGCGTGAACTCACTGTCACCCGGCATCTGTAGAGGCTCATCTTCAAATCCGTACCTCTCATAACTCTGCGATAGATTGTTTTCGTCGTTAGGCCGTAAGTCTTCTGGAAGTTGCGCTCGGATTCGAAGCGATTCGATGACGTCACGAAACAGAGATCTCTTCTCGTGTGTCTTACCTATTTCTCTATTCTTCGGTGGGTACGCGCTGCATATTATCATAAGATATGTGACGCAAATGAAGCAATGCATCTGGAAACAACACAATACGTTGACAATAATAATCACACCCTTTGTGAAACATCAGTGAAATATTAAAGAAAATATAAGGAATCCTTTCTGATTTACACGAATAAAATTAAACTACTTGAAATAAAACACTATTGAACCCAATTACCTACCTAAATAAATATTGTATTTAAAAAACCGCTGTAACTACATATATGCACTATATTTACATATATCCCAAGAGCCTACGCCAGCCAGAACTTCGTCATTTTATAAAAGCTGAAAATTTTTCTGTGCATGTCTCGTAAACAGGTAGTAACGATCAGCGACTATGGAGTTGGGGTTGTGGTTACTTTAATAAATAAACACCCTTAAACTTTAAAAATTATGATGATGCTTTCGTTATAGTATAAAAGCTAAATTTTATATAAATATGTCACTTAGGGATCTATAAAGAACTGATACTTCAATAGGCAGACACTTATGACGGTTGCTTCCCCCTGCCAGACACCACTAAACTGTAATAAATTATTATGATACTTTAGATTATTTACATTTTTTACGCGTAACGTTAAGTATTCCGAAAAAATAAATACACGTGATATATTACTACAACCCAATTAATACATTTAAGTCCCTAATACATTGGCTGATGGGGGAGTCAAGAGCCTCCGAAACCGGCGTGTATGCATGAAGAGAATGATGAATGTAAATGAAGC
>DWGJ01003916.1:0-12492 GCA_018246895.1 Aspitha aspitha aspitha | reverse complement strand
TTATGAGATACAGCCTGGAGACAGACAGACAGACGGACAGACAGCGGAGTCTTAGTAATAGGGTCCTGTTTTACCCTATGGATAGGGAACCCGAAAAAACAACACGATTCCTTTATGATGATCATCATCATTTCAATCATCGGATTTGAACATGTTTATAGTTTAAAGAAATTATAAAATTTCGCGTAGTTAAAGACAAATTGGAAGATGATAGGTACCTATAGGAAACTAAGTTTAGCCAGTATCATACCAGGTCGAATAATACATGTAAAAGGCAAATCGGCAAAATTTCGACATTATGCATTACATATAAATATAATACTAATTGTTCTTTTTTTAAATATGTTAGATGTTTATTATAAAGATATCTCATTGAAGTCTATACTTTATTTAATATTATAAAGCTAAAGAGTTTGTTTAGTTGAACGCGCTAATCTCAAGAACTACTGGTTCGAATTGAAAAATTATTTTTGTGTTGAATAGTCCATTTATCGAGGAAGGCTATAGGCTATATAATATCACGCTTGCTCTAATAGGAGTGGAGCGGCAATGACAAATGTTGCAAAAACGGGAGAATATCGATTTCCACGCGGGCAAAGGTGCGGGCACACCTGTATTATAAACGTAATGTGGTTCAACCTGTTTCAAAACATCCCACTGCTGCGCATAGACCGTCCCGCAATCCCAAAGGCACATACGGTGTGTAATATCTAAAATATTACAATAACCTATAGAATTCATTAATTTATTAATTCATTTATATCGGCTCCCCGATCATGTAACAATTTTAATAAATCAAATAAAAAAAATCACATGCGTCATTGTACTTACAATAATTTAACAATGTGTATGCAACTGAACCATTTTACATTTACGTACATAAAGTCACACCTATTTCGTACATGTAATAAGTGCGGCAACTTCTTTCGCCTCTCCTACTTTCATTAACGTTACACATGTAACGTCGGTAGATTTCAAATTTAAATTGTTTTATACATAAAAAGGTGTATTTACATGCATTCTACATATACATACATACATTATAAGGTATACATACACTGAACGAAGGTCTTGTTTTAGCCATTGTACGCTGTTCTTTGTGTCCTAAAAATGCAACAAAGATGGCCACCGCCGCGCTCGGCTCGCGCGGCGCGGCGGTCTCGCCCGAGCGCCGCGAGCAGGTAATGAATAACAATACCAATACGTAGCGCTGTGTACCATCAATGGATCCTCTGTTTAATGTGTAATCGCCTACAATCCACACTTACAATTACATTGCACTTGTATTTACGGCTAGTGTTACATCCGTCAGCGCTTGCAGAGTTCCGTTCGAATAAAAATATGAATTAAAATAATAATTCTGTTTATATCGTTATATTGGTGTTTTTTGAGTTCGATATAGAATTTTATTAATTGTAAATTGAATCTAGATGAATCACGGTAGGCTTGTAAGGGCAGAGATTTGGCGCTCGCTGCTTTCCGCCTACCCCGTTAGGGACCTGGCGTTATGATATGTATGTATTAATTGTAAATTGTCTTAAATCTAAGCACGTAACATATTGTAAACACAAGTATTTTATTCTACGAGTAGTAATAATTAACCATAGTCAAAGCGTTACGATAACGTTACGTCATTGCCCGCGGTATTAGCGTCAACGTCAATGCCCGGTTTTGCCGAAAGGATTGCATATTATCGTCATCGCGTATAAGCGCGTACATAAGGGTGATTTCACATTTGCATCATTTTCGTATCACATCGTCTGTTATGTACTTACATGTATATAATAAGGCCGATTCACGACACAAAGCTCCCTGTGATTATAAAGACATTGGCATCATAATTAGTCACGTGAATGCGAACGATGCAAGTGTACACCTGCCCTAACAGACCAGCATTCATTGCGGAAGCAAGATGCCGTTCAAACCAACACGTAACAGTAGCTAGGTCACATTAATTTGTAAGATGGTAGTCACTTTTATGATATTGTATAAGAAATTTCATAGTAACTGTCATAACCATGATACTGGTAACATAAAATTTCTTACTGTATCGATATATTTTCTGAACTATCTTTACAAAATATTAAAAACGCAATATTTTTGATTTATTTGTGAAACGTACATCCTAGATTGAAACTCGCTTAGCATCAGATGAGTTCGCAGTCAAACGCAAGCCCAGTAGAAAAAAGTATGAATTGTACAAAATATTTAGAATTTAATAAAATCTTTTAACATGTTTTAAAATGTGTTAACATTACAATGAATAAACATAAGAGCGAATATTAAATAGACTAATCTGTGTGAATGTTTGGGTCTTTGTGTGTTACTCAGGTTGTTAAGATAACGAACGTCAGTGGCCTATTTAGTGTTACATCGATTCGTTGCGAGTGGCGACTCGTTGGAGCGATTGCAAAAACGACACGTCCCGTCCCCGCGGCGCGAGGCGCGAGGCGCGAGGCATGAGGCACGAGCTACGGAAGCGGAGAGCGGTGTTCCACGGCCTTGGCGAGCGCGCGAAGGTGAAAGTCTCCGGCGCAATTACTGAACCTCGACCCGCCATCCTCTGCTCGGACTACTTCCAACACTCGGCTCCGTTAACGGTTTCCATTTCGAAGCCACATTCGGCAATCGACGCCGGTTCTCTTAAACAATCCCTAAAATTCGCAGCTCGATTGCTAAATCTCGATATCAGCTACTTTTACTCCAATAACTTACTTCGTTAACCGTAATCGTAAATCTAAAAAGCGTCTGATAAATAATTGCTAACGCATTGTATCGAACAGTGCTTCTTATGAAGAAAGAAAATGCGTTTATATAACACGACACAATTTTTGTAACAGTCCCAAAAGTTTCCAAAACCCCCATGTCGGCGTACAGCATCGTTTTGCCCCTAAAACTCGCGGGCGCAAATATTGATTGAACCTTGACCCAGAAGTGGCTAAGTTATTCCTAATACCTGTTGTTATCAAGCCCACGTATGAATAATATATACCAGTGTAAATTCGGTAAATTTTTAAGAGACAGCTAAACGTCTGCACAATTTCTGTACCTTGATGCAACGTGATAGTGTACACTTAATGAAAGTTATTCAAAGATATTCAAAAGGTATTCAAAAAGACATTCAAAGTTATCAAACAGCCACTAGTCCGTTGTGCAATTTACCGGAGCTATTAAACCGGATCTCACTTACACTTGGTCTTCATTCACTTGCAAGCAATCTTACGAGTAGGTCTAGTTCGTTTCGACAGCATAGTCGCCCAGCACTGACTCTTGAATACGTGTGTTGCGTAAAAATAGCATTCAAAACGTTGTCGCTTTAATAAATTGAGTGCTACTTATTTGCAAACTATCAATAAACAAATAAATTAATATTAAACACAATATTTTATGTAATGTAACTTTGTATTCGTTTTCATGCCCTCCACAGCAAGCCCTTTCATTTGATACCCATACTGTGGTAGTGCAGAAAAAATAACTAGACCGCCATTTTTCATGATCCGCCATATTGGAATTAGAATGACGTCACATAGCTAAGCATGCATTGTCATCTAGAATAAGCGTGTATACCAAATTTCTGCTCAATCGGTTAACGATAACCGATCTAAAATTCAGTTGCAAGATTTCCACTAGGAAAAACATACCTACGAGTACATTGCAAGTTAATAAAAAGCTTGTAATAATAATAATTAATCTCTTAGAACAATGTGTCATAACGTTTACGTCTGGTTAACTAAGAGAAATGTACCTCTTATAAGTGCTGGTAATTATCTTTATGCTATTTACGCTTTAACGAAGCAATTATTGCATTGTGATACACCAATTTGATTTTAAATTAGTCATAAACTCGTTATAACAGCGATGAAAGATGCCGTGACGAATGAAAACTTTACTGTATCTATGATATACTCTAAGATGTGTAAACTGTAGACCTGTGCTTACCCAAGGTGGCAGGCTATGGCCCTACATTTCGTTGTCATCCATGTTTGACAATGAAAAATGTTGCTAGTGATACTTAACCAAAAAGCCTATTACTCTGTAGCAGAATGTTTACAAGAATAAACAAAAAAATGGTTATCACGCACTCTCATATAAAGCCAATTGTTTATAAGAGTAACGAGTTTCTTTTTTTGACATAATACGTGCAGTGCTAGCTACTAAACTGACGGTTTTAAATTTGTACGCCGTAAAACACAAAATATGAAATAATAATTCTGTGAAATCTCTAAATTTACCCTTTTTTGGACAACAAAAAAGACTTAGTTTTTGTCCGATGTGAATATTAAATAACGACGACGATTTAAACAATTTGTTAAGCACAGGAATTTGGGGCCCTTTATTTTATCATAGATGATGGAACAGCAGTTTTCTTTCAGATTAGAGATATCATCTCGTAAATTGAACGTCGGTTTATTTCCTCAGTACTACGAAGTACAATTCTCAATACTGGTTCAACTTGTTTGTACAGCTACGTCATATTATTCTATGGATTACTTCCAACACTTGTTCTAATCAGGGTTCGTTTCTGTTGTTCACTCGTGGTTGTACATTTTGTACTTTGATAATATTTTTTATATTTTACCTTTTTTATTTGATTGTTTTCTCTTTGACCTTTTTAAAGACTCAATCGCTAACTCGTTACTGTGATTGCTTTATCGATATTTTTACGAAAATCTAAATTTCGTCATTGTTTTATATTCATTTACGTATAATATCAAGTTTACAAGATACTGCTGGCGAGAAGCGTGCCTACCTACCTGTGTACAAAAAGATAATTACAATAATAGCAGTAATCTGTTAAGCTATAGCCACTGCGCCTTCACGCGTGATTGAATCGCAGTTCGAGGGTCGACTGCTGCTCGGCTATTCAGTGCCGTTTAAATTTAAATCACTTTTAAACTATAACCCTCGTGTTTGGTTGCAAGCAATTGTACAGTCGATAATGTTTTTTTTATACGTTTAATCTATTAAACAGTCGGCCCACTGGATAGTAAGTGGTATGGACTATAAACATGTACAGCAGTAGCCTGATCTCTTTTCACACCTTTCTTGAAGAGCCCCAGTTCAAAGGGCTCCGAAAATATATCAAGGCTTACCTAATTGTAAACTAATGTACATTTGGAAGCGAATTATTAGAAATGTATTTTGTTTTTCCGACTATTTTAATATCGTAGAGGTAATGATTAGACGAGACCTATGAGTGCTTGTCTCACGCCGCAACTCGTAATGCCGAGGTACGGAATGTATCTTGTACTGCGGAAAAGTGAGGTATTATCTGTAAACAATGCATCTTTACTGTCACCAAATGTCAAAAGTTTATTTCCATAGCTTGTCTTGGATACCCGAAACTTAATCGTAACCTATAGATAATAAGACTAAATTTTTTCTCCCGCTCAAACGATGCGCGCAAGAAAAGGAGGTTTGCGCTCTGACGTCACTCCGTTCGAAAACTCGTACCACATATCTAATTAATAGAACAAGTGGAAAATTCACAAAATCAGATATTGTTGCGTTTTTGTATTCGACATATATATATAACAGATTTTATAGGTACGGTCTCAAATTTTACATGAGTACTTATATTCAAAACGTATCGTCCTTTGAACCGTTCGGTATACTTAAACTTTTATTGATCTAATGTTATGTAAGCAATCGGCGTAGATCGTAATTCGCATATGAGATTCAAAATAATTAATTTCAAGTGTGGCGGGTATTTGACGATATTATGCTTCGTGAGCTGTGATAATAACATATCTAATATGTACTTATTTATAGCTTCATTGAGGTCTAAGAATATTAGATATAAATTAGTTTTAAAAACAACAAATTGTAATTTATTTTGTACCTAAAAACTGCCAGTTTACGTGCCAATTCTTTTCTTTCTTGACGCTGACTGCATTGCTTATATTATAAAAAAACAGGTTAAATTATTGCATATTATTTTCCATACGCACCTGGTTATTGGTTTGGTATAAATTGAATTTATTTATAATGTTTTTTAGTATCTAGAATGGCTATAGCTAACAAGCATATAAAAACCTCTTCATCGTTAACGCTAACCGCGCGTTGAATTTAGTTTCAACTCTCACTTTTATTATTATTTCTATACGATGTTACGTTCGTACCGTTATTTATTCAGACATACTGCGAGCGGCACGCAACAGACCACCTAAGTGTATACATAACGATCTACTAACAACTGATAAGCACATATTTAATATTCAACTATTTAGCACTAGGGCGGGGTTGTAATTTAGTAGCAGAGTAGAGATATTGGAGAAAGGTCACCGCAAGTGACACCCTATAAATAAAAATTATCAAAAAGGCACACGGATTACAGCGAGGATAATGAGGTATCCTTTGCAAGGAAGGGTCGCATACAGGCCGCGGTTCCCCGCCTGCGCGCCCTCTGTGGGCCGTCAGAAGTTCGGAACGCCACGCAGTTTGGCGCGCGAAGCCGACTATAACACATGTCTCGGACGTTACTCCTAATTCACTCTTAAATCGCTTCAGCGCTGTTTAGACAAGTGTTAAGTTGATCGTTTCGTGTGATACAGCCACCACTTTGAGGTTGGCATTATGTTTAAATTAAGCGTTCGAGTTTTAAATAGCTAAGTGCGATATATTTTTTTTTAATTTATGGACAAAGTGCTCTTTATTTATCGGACTGCCTTTTTAGACAGGTAATTAATTATTTTTTAACATATTTTCATGCTGTTCTTTTAATATATTATCGGTATCTGTTATTAAATGTAGTATGGCCGTTAATTTTTTTTTTAAATCTTTGTCAATTTTACAATTTATAACTTTTATGGTCAATGATAATATTATGAAGGGCTGAATAATTAATAAAAAAGATTTGGGGATGAACTATTTATAAAATTTTTGTGTATTTAAAAAAAAATATTTCAGGAGAAAGTAAATCATAATTTAGGAGTATGATTAAAAAAAAAATAGACTTAATGCATTGTAGATAATAAGATACTACAAATTAGTCATTAATAAGAAGTCATGGTAATTTTTTTTTACTTTGAGACCCCTAGATTTGTCAATTCCTACCTGCCCAACATTTTTTGTAATAGAATATAGTCGTCTCTCTCCATTCGACGCGTTACTAAGAGAGAAAGAATTTTAGTTCATACGTTCCTATTCTGAGAACATTAAAATAGGGACATAATGCGTCAATGATTATTCCATTTTATATTTCGAAAATGTTTTTTTTTCGCCTTTACTATACTATTTAATACAACAATGTAATATAGTATTTCTTCATGAATGTACGTCTCTTATATAAGTTATGCAGTTATTTAGTGAACATTGGCTTGGTTTTTTTTTGTAAAGATGAAAGATTTAAAGTTTGTTACAGAAATCTAAAGCGTCAATTTATGTCAATTTTTCACGTGATTACGTGACTTAAACGTTTTAATTATTACGCGAGGTATTTTGGTGGAATAACTCTTAAATTGTAAGTAGCAACAGACTTTTATGTGATTCAATGTTATATTATTGAGTTCAGTTTTTTAAGAGCTTTGTGAGATAAGCGGTGACTGGTGCGATCGGATGTTTGTCGGTAGATCACAGATAAAATATTATTTTCAAGGAAGTGCACATTTATATTGATATTCTTTTTTACAATAATTTAGGGGATTTAGGGGATATTTAATTTTTTTGTTTGCATACTAAGGTTAACGGGCAGGACAGAAATTGTATAACTTTTAAAAATAAATTTTTGCGTCCACGTGGTTATATTTCCGCATTGAATCAATTTTTCTTTTAACGTGACTTTTATGACAATTATTTGCAATTATAGAGTTAGATTACACGTATGAGGAACGATAATGTATACGATACGAAAGATATATGTTTCATATATTAGGTATATATATTTTATATAACTGGCTCGTGGGAAATGTGCCACCACCATCTCTGGGAAAGTAAAACTGCGAGATTAAAAGTTAAAAAAGCATTAAGAGTTCACGCGTCACTTGTCAGATATTAAGCAACTTGTTAAATCGATCGTTGTAATATTTTAATTGAAATCGCTTTATCTGATATGTAATATATGTATTACAGTAATCAAACTACCGATATGGGATGATCCATTTGAAATTTAATTATGAAGTCTCACAAATAATCATATATGCGCTATCTTCCTTAGATTATAACCGAGGTGAGGATAAAGAGGCTTAGGCCTAGTATAGCAACATTATTTCTATAGTAAATAAAAACAAAAATTTAGAAATCGTTTAGGAATTTTAATGAGAAAATTGTAATTATATAGGTACCGTGCATATAGTACTTATAATTTTATTTAATTAATGACACACACTTTGGGTTCTTACGTCACAGTTTGATTCGTCCGGGAATTACAGTCAGGTTGTGCAATAGCTTATTAAAATCTCTGTACTCTACTGTACTCTATTTATTATAGTAATGTAAACATATTTAACATCATTATTTCTTGTAACTCACCTTAATTTTATCGGATGCAAGCGTGACTTAAATAAAGAGATTTTGACCTTGTTTTGTGAAATAAAATGCAAATTTACAGTTTCAGTAAAAATAAACATTGCTTTCATTCATTAAATTGAAACGCTACTTTCACTTAAAGTAATTTATTAGTGTTTTAAAATATTCGAACATGTAAATATTTATTCTTACCATTAGTGTTAAATGGTCTGTTTTTATGATGCTTCAATAATTAGTATTAAAAACATCTGTAAAGCCATCCCGACAGTATTGATCTACTGTAACATACTAGACTGTTGCGTGAAAACTACCATCATGATACATATGTATGAACAAAGACGGTCTAAAATATAATACATATCAAATATGGTGGCTAGGCTCGATTTTTCCGCAATAAATTAAGTAATAAACACAGTCAATAACTCTTAAGCGCGTCGACTGCGTCGCCATTACCCTTGATTTATTCACGTTGAGCGCCGTCCATTGTCTGCTGTGGCCTATCAACTTTATACTTTCCCAGTACATACCCGCAAGGTATTACGCGCATTATATGGAAATTTCGATTAGTCCTCGTGATAAATTACATACTATTAGACTTTTATAGCTCAGAGGACAGTTATGTTTTAACGGTAACGCGCTTTTGCAGTACACACAACAGAGGACACTCTTAAAGTAACCTTTTCATAGCAACTTTGTTAGGAATTGAAAACTTACTAATGTTGGCGTTAGACAAATTACAGAATAAATAACTTTCTTCAGATATAAATATCATTTAATACTATTTTGTTTGTTTGGTATTTCAAATACTTTATTGTTCACATTTATGCTGTAAAAATAACAAAGGCTGAACTTAATGCTTAATGGCATTTTTTATCTGTGGATGAGGAGAGTTCGTGACAGGTCTCAAATTTAAAGAAGTAAAAGTAAAGTATTGTGTTTCGTTGGTTACTTGTAATACACATTAAATATTTGTAGTGTTTTATTCTTTATTTTAATGGTATTAAAAGCATTGAAGCATTCAATCTTAGCAATTAAGTGTTAACAGTTTTACGCGGGATTTCGGCGATATTTCATGTTAAGTACACATACAAGACACTTAACTGGGTGGTCGGAACACTCGTGCGATGTGATATTAAAAAAAAACAATTATTTCTGTGCCTTTTAATTTGTTAAGGTGTCGAAATTCAAAATTACTCGCACGTTATTAATCGAATTAGGTCAGAATAATGGGAGAATTGCTTAGAAAATCGCAAGTAAAAGTGTCACGGCACAACCTTTGAAGCTTCCTGCCAGTGTCATTTCAGGTGTATTTATGGGTCAAGAGAAGCGAGTCTCAACTTTGGCCTTTGTTAGATATCAGCGGCCATAATCAATTACATACGCTATGTACACGTTGGGGCGTAATAACGGATATATAATAAAAATTTAATTATGCGAAGGAGCCCTCCGCAATCCGCAGCGGTCGCAAATACAGCTACCATAAACAAGACCAATTTTTTTAAGCACATACAACAAACATGAATACATGTTCCTAGTTTGCAGGGCCGCAGTAATGACTATATCACAAATAGTGCTATCACGCCAGAATCAAAATGTCACCAGCTGGATTTATAAATAAACATACATCATAACATTAACCCCTTCCTCGTTTAAAAGTTATTAGTATCGAGAAATAGACGCGTGATTGGATTACAAATTAATTGGGTTCGTCCACCGCTGTCGAAGTAACTGCGATAGTAAATCTGTCTTCAGCCTGCCTTTTCTGGGCATCTCAGTTGAATTCATTCACGAAAATTTATGTTTGGCGAATATATTTTACTATTTTCATAATGTTTTATCATTTTGAGGAATAAAAACGTGTTAAAATCATACTTAATTGCATTGTGACAAAGACAAAGACGTTTATTTGCACAGATATGGGTACATTTAAAGATTTTACAGAATTGTCTGTTTAATCCATATTTTGCCTTTTACGGCGTACAAATTTAAGAAATGCAATCAATTATAATTATGATAACTAGACTGTGGACTTCGGTTTTGGTGGTTATTATGTTGAGGCGGATCTGTCAGTTTAACGAATGATTTTTGTAAAATATTTTTTTAAAATTTTAAATCATAATCTGATGCTCTCCTAACCCTGATGCAGTTGTAATAGCAAGAGATCTGTAAACCAGCGAAAATAACAGAAAATTTGCCGAAACAAAATGTAAGGTGAGTTAGGTTAGATCACTGGATATCTAGTTTTAACAACTCATTTGATAATAGACATGTGAGGTTATAAAAATTGCTGTCAATGATACTTACCCTAGATAATTAAGGGCAGACGCACACAAGTGACGTTGCTTCAATTGGAAAGAGATTTATATAAAGAAATTGCCACTTATAAGAAATTGCGCGGTAAATTGTAGATACTTAATCGGTTTTTAACGGGCACAGGTCCTACATTCACATACACTTTTTGTATTAGTGTAGTTGAAATTGAGCTTCTGTTCTCACCATGTGTGAACAGCCTAACATGAATCGACTCGAGTTTTCGTGTGTGGTCTGCTTATTATTTTCCTAAACCCGAATAACGCTAAAATACTTATTAGTACAAATAGATGATGTAGTTCCTAATATTTATCCTACTGCATTGAAGTTTTATTTATTTATTCTTTACTATCCACATTTGCGATATAAAAGTTGCAGCGAATCAAGCGTATTCTATAGTTATATAAACTTAGTAACAGTTTATAAACTATAATGGGAGAGTCATGACCCTCCGAAACCGGCGTGTGTGCATGAAGAGAAATGGAGATGTAGCACGGCAGGTTTGTAAGGACAGAGAAATTTGGCACTCGCTGCTTTCTGCTTACCCCGTCAGGGCCCTGGCGTGATGGTATGTTTGTAAGTAATAGTTATATTAATCATAATGTATGATGTTTCGGAGTTTCACAAAAGTGTCGTCGCGTCGTACTCGAAGCGGCTACCACGCCTACGTTACGTTCCACGATCAATCATTTACCGACCCACTACACCAAGAACGGTCTAAGCACCATCGAAAATACTAGGTGAAGGCTATTGAAAACTCCAAAAGAATGGATTTTGTTTAAGCCTCACAATGCTTCGAAATTGAATGCGGCGTTAAGTAACTTTGATATATTAAAGGGCGTATGATATTATTATATCATAACCTTTATTGAAAAAGTAATGAATTTTTTGTTGTCACCCTAGCGTGATTTTGGATGAATTTATTACAATGCGAGCGATACAATTCTTCTCCAAGTCTTCTCCAAACTGAATTGATCTCATTTCCACTGGTGGAGAATTAAAAAGACAGTTCAACATGGTATTTCTGTTGCTACTTCGCTTAAAGCGTAACTTCTAAGACTGTTACGGAAACTACTAAAGAGAAGGTTTTTGTTGATTAATACGTAATATTGTTGCAATAATGTGATGAAATACAGTAGATATTTAAGTAAAAAAATTGTAAACAAGAATGTATTTTAATATTGTTTTAACGACTTGACGATACTACTATAAGAATAAGCAAAGATAATTTAAAACAGATTAGTAGTGCATATTTATCGATAAAATCCTTAAACAGGCTGCCAACTTGTACCAGTAGGTCGTGTTCTAATTAATGTGATATTCATTTAAAAAATCAAATGGGTATTTTGTGAGATTATTGCTTTACTTAAATCACGTTTATTCCATTACCGCTTGAGTTATTTAAGAGAATTATTCAACGATATACATACGAGGTCGTCAGGACGTTGTACCTAAAAAAACGACTACAACGCAAAATTAAATACACAATCGGTTTTGTGCATGCCGCTCCATTAAAATTTATATATCGACTAGCTGAGCCCCACGGTTTCACCCGCGTTAATTAGAGAACAATCCGACTCCGTAAACGTTGTCTTTCCATATAAATTATTCCCGTTTTTGCACCATTTTTCATTGCTGGTCCACTCCTATTAGTCATAGCGTGATGTTATATAGCCTATAGCCTCCCTCGATAGATGGACTATCCAACACAAAAGT
>DWGJ01003915.1:0-12492 GCA_018246895.1 Aspitha aspitha aspitha | reverse complement strand
CGCGGGCGGCGGGCGGCGGGCGGCGGGCCCTCGCCCACGTAAACACAACAAACAGTGCGCGGCGCGGTCGCACTCAGCACTCCGCGTAGAGCCCCGGCCGCGGCCGGCGCTGTACGTCCTTTCCGAAAATCGGACCAATTATATTTAGCCGATCTCGTCTCGACTAGAGGAGCGCAGGGTTTAGTAGATCACTTTTTTTGAAGTGCCATAAGTTTAGTTTTCAATTTTCTCTCCGAAATTTACTAGAATTCTGACAACATCTTGAAGATAAGTTAAATTTATAACGATACGATAAAAAGAGTCTTCCAAAGACTTGGTTACGACAACCTCATCTAGATGGTTTGAACGGCCAAGTGGCCGGGGCGTTCCATGCCTGGCTCCAGTCCGGACGGGTGGCGGCTCGCACGCGACACTGGACGACGAGTCTTCGAATGCTAATATTGCTATTACCTTTTAATAAACTTTACTTGTAACGTGAATGTAAGCCGCTTGCTACGGCCCGATTTGAATGAAATTGTGTGCGTGCACGTGTCCAAATTCTATGACAGTATTTTTATATTTAAACTAGCCGTGCCCGCAGCTTCTCCCGGGTGGAAATCAAAGCTTTTCCCGTTTTTGCAACATTTCTCATTGCTGCTCCACGCATATTAGTCATAGCGTGATGTTATACAAACTCTTCAGCTTTATAATTGTCATATATGTATGTAGATAGCAGTAATTAATTGTACAGTGGTGTCGTTTTAATGTGGAATCTGGACATACGACATACTCGTAACAATAATATAAAAATAAAAGAATAGAGACGCTTTTAATGCAAATTAATTGAATAGGACTACTGAGATACTTTCGGCCGTTTGTTATTGAGCTACGAGGCCACGGAGCGCGAGGCGGACCGCTCCACCAGCGGGCATTTCCTGACGTAAACAAAGGCCGTATTGTTATAAGACAGGTGGAAGGTGCGGACAGGTGCGGACAGGTGCGGGCCGGTACGTCTCCCCCCTACCCGCCACCACCACTGCCGCCTCTTTGTCTTTTACCATATTATAACAAATAATAAGCAACTAATTTAGTCAAATCTTTAATCAAATGTCAATTGTTTAATTTACATTAATATTAATCGTTCATTATGACAGTCATGTTCTTAGTCTAATTCAATAATGACCACGCGCCCGCTTCGACCCCGAGCCGAGAATGTCGCGACACAGACGGACACAGACGGACACAAGGCCGCAGAGTGCCGCCGCCCGCTGCCGAGACCCACATACCTTATTAACTTCAATATTCGCCCACATTCTCATGTTCGGGAACAACCTTAACAACCTAACATATTGTAACTGGTATATTTGTACTGAACCGCCCACAGTTTCCGTCCTCGTCGCCCACTTCCCCGATGTGACGTTCCTTCTTTAATGAACACTGGATTGTGACTTCTGACGAATTGTAGGTTTTCTGTCCTTCCAGTGTTGATATTTTATAAAAAAAATATATATCTCGGTCGGCAATAAATATTCCAATATAAATGCATTACCCACATCGCCCAGACTTTGTAAAAAAATAAATATGATACAACACACCGCATCCGTTCGCATACATTCGAGAGTATTATAAGTTTACTAAATATTTACAACACTACACTCTCCGCCTTAGAACCGCAGGGTCCTCGCGGCGGCGGGGCGCTAGGTGAGGCGGCGGCGGCGGCGGCCCTTGCGGTACCCCTTGCCGTACCAGCCCGCGTCGTCGGGCGGCGCGGCCGGCGGCGGGCGGTCGGCGCCGCAGCACGCGCACAGGTAGCGGCGGCCGCGCTCGCGCCGCCACGCGCGCCGCTCGGGCGCCGTGCCGCGCGGCGGCCCGTACCACAGGCAGCGCCGCGCCGCGAACCGCTCCGCGCACCACGCGCACTCCGCGCCCTCGCCGCCCGCCGCCGGGGAGCGAGGGGGGGGCGGCGAGGGCGCGCGCGCCGCGGCGGGCGGCGGGGAGGGCGCGATGATGGTGTGCAGGCCGGGGTAGAGCGAGGCGCGGCACACGAGCACGGCGCGCCGGATGATGGCGGCCGCCAGCGAGCCGGCCGCGCCCTCCGAGCCGGACGAGCCGGACGAGCCGCCCTCCTCCTCCTCCTTGGCTCCGTCGGAGGGCGGCGCGTCGCCGAGCTCGCGGACGCCCCCCGCGTACCCGATGCGCGGCTCGAACTCGAGCAGTCGTTTGAGTTTCGAGTCGTACGTTCGAGCGTCCTCCTCGGGCTCCTCCTTCTTCACCGGAAGCGGGAGCTCGATCTTGACTTTCTCGTCTTCGACGAGACTCGACGCCGGAGGGAACTCGTACCCGTTGGTTCTAGCGACGTTGCCGTTACACTTCAGGAGCGGGGCCGACGCCGGCGACCTCGTGAATCGGAATTTCCTGAGTTCGTCGGTGGTGGAGCGCGGGAGGGGCGGAGGTTTCGGCGGCGGGGGCTCCGCGGGGGCGTGCTCCGCGCGCAGCAGTATTGTAGTTTCACCGGATTGCATGGTGACCTGAAAAATGTATTCCTTAATATAAAAATGTCACAGGGCTCGTTTTGACCTTTTAAAAAGTTCTGTACGGTCAG
Source organism: Aspitha aspitha aspitha (assembly GCA_018246895.1). Taxonomy (NCBI): domain Eukaryota; kingdom Metazoa; phylum Arthropoda; class Insecta; order Lepidoptera; family Hesperiidae; genus Aspitha; species Aspitha aspitha. Next base: position 9,911 of record DWGJ01003915.1, on the reverse strand, counting down.
AGACGCTCACCTGAAAAGAGGTAAGTCGCCGAGCGGCCAGGGCGGAGTCGGTGAAATCGGTGCCCGTCGAACGAACGGAGCGCACGAAAGGCGTAGAGTGCGCGTAGGCGGGAGGAGACGGCGCCGGGCGCAGGCGGTCGGCCAGGCGGTCGGCCAGGCGGTCGGCCAGGCGGCGCAGCGGCAGTTCGTCGTCGGAGTCGGAGGCGGACGGCGAGGAGAGCGAGTAGTAGTCCGCGTCCTCCGCGCGGGCGGCCGGCGCCGAGAGCAGCGAGGGCCGACCGGTGGTGTGCGCCTCGGGGGGCGCCAGCGGCTCCGCGTGCGCCAGCAGAGGGTCGCCCTGCGGCCGGTAGCGCGGCACGCGCAGGCGCAGCCGCCGCGCCACCTGCGCCATCACCTCGTCGCAGCGCGCGTTGATCTTCAGCGCGGCGACGGAGTCCTTGGGCGTCCACTGCAGGTTGACGATGTAGAGCGCCGGACGAGCGTTGGGCGCGCGCTGCATGCGCCACAGCCGCGGGTACCGGCGCAGCACCTTGAGGCTGGAGCCGAGACACAGCACGACGTCCGCGGCGGCGGCGTGCCGCAGGGCGCCGGCCCAGTTGAGCGGCCAGGCGGCGCGGCCCCGCTCGCCGAAGTGCACGATGGAGTCGCGCAGCTCGCGGCCGCACCGGTGGCACAGGCGGCGCGTGCGGTGCGCGTGGCGCGCGGTGCGCTCCGTGGTGTCGAAGGCGCGCAGGTAGACGGCGCGGCAGGCGGCGCAGCGCTCGGCGAACATGTCGCCGTGCAGCTCGGCGAGCGCGCGGCGCGGCAGCCCGGCGCGCACGTGCAGCCCGTCGCAGTTCTGCGACACCACGAACTTGAGCGCGCCGCGCGCCCACAGCGCCGTCAGAGCCATGTGCGTGAAAGTCGGCTGCGCACGCGACACCTCCACGCGCCTGCAACGAGACACCGACGCTATAACGATAGCGATCCGACCGCTCGTCCGTCTTCAGACAGAGTCGTATAATAAGCTCACCCCACGCTCTCGCCGCGCCGCAGCCGCGTCCACACGCCGCGCGGCCCGCGGTAGTCGGGGATGTCGGCGGCGGTGCTGATGCCGGCGCCCGTGTACACCTGCAACGAGCGTCCTCAGTACCTCTCGATCCTCTCACCGAACACTATATATCTTCAATTTATCGATCAATAATATAGCCTATAGCAGAGCCCATTTGGAGCTCTCTCCGAGAACCCCATGTCATGCCACTCGGAACTATTTCAGATTGAGGTTTTTGTATTTGTGTCTCTGTTACATGATTGACATGAAGTTATCGTTCACCGATGTCCGGCCGGGCCACACTTCTTACACATATATGTTTCTTGGACATTTGTAATGTTTATGAACTTGACCTGGTGTAAGCAAGGTGCTTCCCACCCATTGTATACTTATGCCTATCAAAGTATGGAATGGATTTTCGATGCAGGTTAATCTAATATTTATTGAGGGAGTTATTTTGATTCAATAAAGTTGTTTTATTACAAGTACTGACATTTTTATTGATGTAGGTCAGATAGAAGTTCATTTGTTTATCTCTATGATTTGCAACAAAAGAATTCTGAAAGATTAAAAGGCTGTCTAAAGTAAATACGAACTAAGTCACAGGCACGAACGATGTTGAACTATGTGAAGTTCCCGCCCAGACTGTTGTAAAACCACATCTGAATGGGCACTAGGTAATATTTGTAGTAGATACCTCAACACTTTGTAGTAGATAATTCCAGTTTACTTCAAAGTTAATTTCAAATTACAGTGGGCTCTCTCACATCAAACAATTGCTCATAGACTTATTTCTGTGATCTACATCATAAAAAAATAAACTTTTTCACTGATTTTTTTACTGTCATTTACTTCTTAGTTTAATGTACTTATTGTATGTGATTAACACTGCTACAATATTTACTTAATAATTAATTTATTATTTACTTAATAATTAATTAACTTTTATTCAATACTTAATTATGAAGTAAATATTGTTAATTATAAATTAGAATATATTGCAAACAATAAATGAATTTACATAAGTCTATCATGAAACCAAGATCTACTTTAACAAGAAAAAAGGATTGTTCTTTATAACCACTACACTCCCTTTTTATGATGCAATGATTTGAATAAAATATATTGCATTCACCCAAATATATTTATTTACTGACCAATGTTGATTAACACTATGATTGATAACTGATTTGTGAGTATGCTAGATCGCCTCGGTGCTACCGGACATACTGATTTGTATAAGGTAAATTAAGAGCTAAGATCAGGAGGCTCGCTTACATAGCTGACAAGACAAAATGTATCAATTGCTTCGTACAGGATTGGATTGAATAAAATTTTACACAAGGCTAAACACTGCGAGCTAACAATAATACACAATAATATATGTCATGGGTGGTCATTGTCGGACTGAGGGAGTGGTGGGTGAACTTTGTTAATTGGGAGACACAAAGTTTGAGAAATTGTAGAGCAAGAAATATATATATAGAAAAAATGGGTTTTGTGTTAAAGCTTTTAATGATAATATGATAAAAAGATTACAGCATTACACACTTGTGAGTCTGTTGTGTATTATACTGTAATGTGTGGGTCATGTGCCATCCATGTGGATGGTGCCTCAGCGAGCCCGATTAAATACTTTCACAGGCTGGAGATGACTGGCGGGTCATACTTTGCCCAGCACTGGACTAAAGTCATACTGTGACATAGCAAATATTATAATTTTATTTTCTCATTTAAAAAGAGTACTGGGGCCTTTTTCCCGATGTACCACAGGCTGAGGCCGAACATAGCTGATGAATGATAACAATAAAATTTATAATGTTTCATGTATGTATGTATGTACTTTTAAATGAATATAATAATTTCAATTTTAATCGGCTAATCACATTTTTATCCACAGTCAAAATATTTATTAGCAAATGTATGCTCATCACGCAACTTTCTTTATATAATATCATATGACAAATAAAACGGTTTCGGCAGCAATTGTAACGATACAAAACAAACTGTTTACATAAATTAAACAAATATTGAAAGATAATGAATGAGCAATACTGACCACGAGATGTTTAGCGTCGCGAAGGGCGCGAGCCAGTCGGCGGCACTTGTCGCGCAGCACGCGCGGGCTGTCCTCCACCTCGCGGGCGCGCTCCGCGGCGCGCGCAGCCCTCGCGCGACGTTGCGCCGCCGCTTCGCGCTGCTGCTGCTGGGCGCGCGCCTCGCTCTCGGGCTGTGGCGCCGGCACCGGCGTGGCGCCGCTCAGCCGGGCGCTGGAGCGAAGCCCCTCGCGCGCCTCCATGGTGCCGCCCGCCGCCAGCTACGGAACGGGTAGCGCACACGAGGACAGCTCGCGCGCGAGCTTTCCGTCCACCGCCGCCCTCTGCCGCTGCTGCATATCGTTAGCTCTATAGGGTGACGAGGGCCACCCTGGTACGACAGCCGAAGCTTGTGTATATCACAGAGATGCACTGCACTCGTGACACCTTCAATTTATTTATTCTGTGAATCTGTCAAACAATTCAGTCTGTCATGTCAATCTTTCATGTTCGACGCGAACTAGTGGGGACCACAATAATCAATTAACACAATGTTGCCTACCTGTATCGATAATTCTTAATATCGAGTAAGTTAATGAAAAAACTTTCACCTTTTACGCCTGTGTACGAAACGAATGAAACGAAATAAAACTTTATTAATTGTTAATGTTTTCAATCTTTACATAGATGGCGCTGCAATATTATTGTACATTGTTCATAAAATATCTGAAGTATAGTTTGCCAAACTTCGTATACACTTTTAAACAAAATTTTTTATATAAATTATTTGTCGCAAATTCTAGCTATATGAAGACATGCTGTTTCCTTACTGAATTGAAAAATGAGAGACATTGTCCTTTTTTGGTAAAAAATGTAATAAAGCCCAGTAGACCCGTCACTAGTATTTTTGTAATGAAACTTCGTAAATAATAATTATATTAGTAAGTTTCGTCCACTTGCTTTTGTCTTAATAATTAATAGAGGCCATTACAGGTATAGTAATCAGAGTAATTTGTTTATCAAAGTGTTTTTGTAATTTGCAAATTAAAATTACGTCAATAAAAATGTTATTTGTATTTCTTCGAAATAATACGCTAATTAACATCGATTGCATCTGTTTAAAAACGTAATTCGGAATGTTAAAATGAATTCATAAATAAAATTATTTGCTTTCAGTTTTATACAGCATAGCGTTTTTGTTGTGATGTGATTTATATACGATAATTTATAATGCATGTAAGTACTCAATGTGTTTAATTTTTAGGTTTCTTGGCCTTCTGCATGATCAATATTTAATTTAGATAAATAAATAACTATCGCCTTAAAATTACGTTACCTTAGCTAATAAATAGTACCTAACAACTACGAATGCCTTTTTAATCTGTTTGATATGTTACTGACATATTCTTTTGCTGACTTTGACAGGTAGGATGTAGACAATATTTTACTAAAGACTGTTTAAAATCAAGTGGAATCTGTAGAAAGCAGTTATATTTTCTACATATAAGCTTACTGTTATTCTCTAAGATATCCGTACAGTGATTTCAATAATATATTTTAATTGTTAAGTGAAAAGATTTTACTTTGTTTCAGCTGTAGGAAAGCCTATCCAATTCATCATGGTAAATATTACATTTTGTTTTTTTTTTATGTATGTGGAATTACCTACTAAGAAAATACATTACGTTGTCATGCATATTCTGCTGTATGTTATGACTAAGAGCACTTCTTTTGTAATGAAAATCACTAGTCCGTCACTGAACAAGTTACCTACGAACTAAGAACGAACGAAACAGATCTCGGCTGTATACTATTTTGTAACAGGTACATGTGAACTTCTAGAAATATTTATATTGCAGTAGTATTTTGCTTAAATATAATTTTGTATTTCAGCCGCGTGAAATCAAGGACATCAAAGACTTCTTGTTAAAAGCACGGAGGAAAGATGCAAAATGTAAGTAGCTACCCTGATATTCTTTTTGAGTTTTCGTAAAAAATTTAATGGTGTCTATTAACACTAAACGTTTGACATTACTGATGGATTCTAGCCGTGAAAATAAAGAAGAACCCCGAAAATGTCAAGTTTAAGGTGCGCTGCTCGCGCTTCCTGTACACGCTCGTCATCACCGACAAGGAGAAAGCCGAAAAGTTGAAACAGAGCCTGCCACCAGGTACCTGAACTACTGTGAACTATTGTTATAACTCAACTGATATTGAGAACCTTTCACATGTCGGTATATGTTGGGAGCACATTGTTCACACTTGACACAAGAAGTGTCGATGCTCCTCCTGCTCCTGCTGCTCCTCGGCAGGGTCACAGTATATACAGTAGTTGGTTGTTGTGCATATTGGTAGGTGTATACTACCTCTAGTATTGATACTGGTCAAAGTTTCTATGGGAAGGAGTTTCTGCAACAAAAAGTATCTTGCATTAAGTATCAACTTAGTAAATGTTCTTAAAACCCTTGGATCAATTTGTGTTAAACCAATTTTATATTCAAAAAATAATGATCACTGAAGTGGTAAAACATTCCTATTTTCAGTAGTTGACCAAGGGAGTCACAAAATTGACCAATCTTTTGAATACGGAATCTTTTTAGCTTCTGTATGAGAAAGGAAACCATAACAATGTGCACTCCTAACTTTGATACTGATGCTGTTTTAAGATGATGGGGAATGTACCTAAAACTATTATATTATTTCGCAACATATCAAGTATAACAAAGAAGAAACAATTGGGAATATATGTGAAAAAAAAATTTACAATTCTGACATCATGTTTTATGAAACAGCTACAAAGAAAGACTTTTCTTAAGTAAAACTGATTCTGAACGGTTTTAACTATCTTCAACAAACAACTTCATATTAAAAGTGATAGAATAAGAATAGCAAAAATTCTTTTTGTAAGCCACATATGTATCATCACATAATCTCATAGTGACATCTTGTGTTGTGGGTACTGATGTCATGGAAAACGGCAAGACTAGTAATGCCGGAGTGGATTGTATCTTGTTGTTGTATGTTTGTGATTGTTGTAAAATGCTCTGCCTCACTTAATGTTGCTTGTTGCAGGTCTCCAGGTTAAGGAAGTTAAGTGATGATGGACTTAGGTTTTAAATATAAGTATTAAAAACTCACATTCTGTTTGCTTTGATGCCCTCCCCGCGGTCGCGCCGGAGCAGACAAATGTATCCGAGGACGATGAAGCCTTGCACGGGAAAGTATTTCTGTTTTTAGAGCTTTCTTTGTGTGCTATGCGTAAACCAGGCGAGATACACTCAAGTAATGTACCAGAGAATTGTACATCTATAAAAACACTACAGCAAAGTCCATGACAGCATATATCTATATCTTATGGTTAACTCATAATAACTACATACTTTTATGTCCAAAATTTCAATTGAAAATATTACGTTATTATCGGCTATTTTCTTCTGTTCAGTATTAATCCTTATCTAGATAAATGTGTTCAATAGCTTCGCCGTTTAATATAGATCAAAATTGTCTTTTCCACTATATGAATTGAATAAATACTTTAGAAGATATAGATTTAAGAAAATAATACGCCACCAAAAAAATATTACCTCCGCGAGCCGGCGCTTGCTACTGGAAGATACAGGAGGTTTTGCAGCAAGATAGGACTACTTTTTTATGCTAGAATTTATATGGGATCGGTATTTACGTGGAAAAACTTTGTGGCACATTGATTTCCACGCGGGCGAAGCCGCGGACACATCTATATCTACATCTAGTATATTTATGTTTTGTATTAGTGTCGGTAAATAGTTTTCCCTCAAGAACTAGATGGCGCTGTGGCATAACCGGCACACATTCAGACTATTATATACCAATACGATGTTTGAGTTCGTAGTTCTTCCTCGTTATAATAGATGGGTCCTTTTCATACCGGAGTCGCGGCTGCAAGCACCAGCTTCTACCATACACAGAAAGAACTCTTGTCGAAAATCAGCATTGCTAACATGTCTGGAAAACATTTATTTATGCCGAACACAATATTAGAATAGGTACTACAGCTGTAGCTTTAAATGAATTGGGGTACTTGTCATTAGGGCGCCACAACATTTATTTATTTATTAAGGGTACCCAACACAGGTAACACAGGTTTAAATCTGATCTTATAAAATAAATTTATTTGTGTATCCATAATTATAGGGTGCCACAGCATGAATAAACTTAAAGCCAGACAACAACCTAATGGTAGACTTAGTATTATATGAAAAGAATATGAAATAAAATAAAGTAAGGTAAAGTAAATGTAAATAGAGTAAAGTAAATATTTAATAACCATCGTTTCTCAATAAAGTAGTGCGGCCTCGGCCCCCGCCGCGCGCCCACCTGTCCATAGCATGCCCTTTATTGATGCTTGACGTTCTAGGCTGCCTTAAAGTACAAAGTCCAAAGAATATTTTTATAATTAGTTAAATTAAACCTAGTTTATGGTCCAATTCGTGTTTTTTAAATAACCTGAAAATTAATACTAAGCAAAATTTTGCCAATGCTTTAAAATGTGCACAGATTCCCGCCGTGCGGCCTATGTCAATGCCATATATGTACGTGATATAACTTTTGACGATTGTTAACGCTGAGTCGAGGCAATATTCATTTGACAGCTTTTATTGACCTACATACAAAGGCTTGTTTTATATTAAAATAGTCACGCTCAATTTCATGATCTCAAGCTCCTCATCTATTTGATGTGATCACTTACCCATTTTTAATTCCGTCCTAACGTAAGTAAATAATATTACAGATAGATATAACTGAATAGTTAGCGCCAATCTTTGACTTTAGTCGGATCATAATAGGGTTGTTGAGGAAGTGATTATGAGGAAGAGGAATTGTCACTTGTAAATTTAGAGGATGCGGATGAGGAACAGGTTATTTTTAGAGGAAGAGGAAGAGGATGATAGGAAATTACAAATACTAGCGGACCCAACAGCCAAAAGCCGCTATCCTGTCTGTACATAATTAGGTACATACATACACAAAAATTTATTAAAAGGGCATTTTCCAGTGAACCAAAATATGAATCTAAACCATTCTCAAAACACACACAATAAAGAATCGCTAAAATCGGTCCAGCAGCTAAGGAGGAGTTCAGTAACATACATCACAACACACGCACACAAAATAAAAAAAATAATTAAAAAATTAAAAAACCCGACTGTAATGTCACAGTTTATTACCTAAACATCGGCTCGTCAACACAACACGCAACAGCTACCGTCCCGTCTGACAGTTCGCTGTCGACTCCCACGCCCTCTACAGTCATATGTGCACGAGACGGAATACATACACTACATCCCTTTCTTGTTTTAATTAACATGCGAGCTAACAATAACTCCGAATATTTTAATCTGATTTGCTTTTTTAATTTCTAATTACATTATAATTGCAGTTTATTTAGAGACACTAATTTCTTCCTCTTCTTTTTCTTCAATTCTCCATTCTCCTTCGACTTTCTTTAAGTGAAGGATATTCCTTCTGAGCTTATGTCCTGTTTCGTCGTTAGATATCTCGATATCTCCACCCTTCGCTTTTTCTACTGTATGTGGTGTTTCATTAAATTCAGAACTGATCTTATTTTCTTTTGACATATTCTTTACGTATACTTTGTCTCCTGGTTCTAATTCATGATCTTTAGCCTTTCTTTTCCTATCAGCATATGATTTCCCTTTATCTTTCATCTCTTGATCTCTGTCTTTTACGTCCGGGTCTGCAGGGTTTTGTTCTGCGTCACTTATCATAGGAATTTTGTCCCTAAATACTCTATTAAAAAATAGTTCTGATGGAGTTTTACCGGTAACACTGTGGGGGGTACTATTGTACATGGTCAGGTATTCTTGCAAACTTTGTTTCCAGTTTTTTTTCTCGACTTGAGCTATCCTTAGCCGTTTGAGTATATCTCGGTTCTGGCGTTCTACTTCACCATTTTGCTGAGGCCAATATGGAATGGTGTTAAAAAGAGTAATGTTTCTCTCTCTGCAGAACGACTTAAAATCATCACTACAAAATTGCCTACCATTATCAGCAGTTATTGATGTAGGATTACCTAACCGGCTGAATATTTCACTCAGGAGCGAAATCATATCTGAGCTTGAAATTTTCCTACAAATTTTAATCTCTTTATACCTGCTAAAATAGTCCACTACTACTAATAAATAATCTCCGTTTGGAAGAGGACCCATTAAATCGATAGCAACGTCAACCCATGATTCTCTTGGTAATTCTCTGCGTTTCAAAGGATTTGGTGGATTCGGAATTGAAACCAAAGTACAACCCTTACACGATTTTACCAGTTTCTCTGCATCTCTGTCATATTTTGGCCACCATACTTTAGTCCTTAACCTCGCTTTCATTGCTACGATACCTGGATGGCCTTCGTGTGCTGCGTTTAATACGCGGCTGCGTAGTCTACCAGGTATAACAATTCTCGTCCCTCTTAGCAAAATACCTTCGTAAAAACAAAGTTCGGTCTGGAAAATTTTATACAATCTAACATCATCATCCCATTTGTTATTATAGAGCCCTTCTTTTACTTTTTGAATCTCAATATCCTCAAGTGAATGTTGTGTTATTTCATTTAAAGAAACTGCGACAGGCCGAGTGTATTCAACAATCTGATGAATAAAATTATCCCGGGTCGCCGGAAGATCTTTCGGTATTTCGCACAGTCTTGATAAAGGATCTGCGATATTATTCTTTCCCGGTTGGTACACGACTTTATATTTGTATGACTGTAAACGTAGTATCCACCTCTCGATCCTTGCACAGGGCTTCGATTTAGGCCCGAATATTACCTCAAGGGGTTTATGGTCGGTGAT
>DWGJ01003914.1:0-12495 GCA_018246895.1 Aspitha aspitha aspitha | reverse complement strand
CAAACGAAAAGTCCAAAGAAATGTCAAAGAATTATTTTTTATTATGGTCGAATTTCGACCAGTAGGCGACCACTAGTTAAAAAAAAACAACAAAAAAATCAGTGATCTAATACGGCATCGTTCCGGTCAGTCGAACTTCCAGAACGACAAATCCGTGATGGAGGGCCTCCAGGAGATCGTCGCGATGCTGGAGGAGCAGCTGCGGCCGCTGCTGCAGGCGGAGCAGTCGCTGCTCGTGGACATCCTGTACCGGCCGCACCGGCTGTTCACCAGCCCCGGCGAGCTCACGCACCCCGACACCAGCGGCATCTTCATATCGCGGTCCGTGCACTCCCTCTCACTCACTCAATAGACAACCTAGAGAGAGAGAGAAGGAAAACAATAATAGTTTATTGCCTGTTTTGTTCTCACTCTCACTCAATACAGAACCTAGAAAGAGAGAAGGAAAACATACTTTATTGCTTGTTTTGTTCTCACTCTCACTCAATACAGAACCTAGAAAGAGAGAAGGAAAACAATAGTTTATTGCCTGTTTTGTTCTCACTCTCACTCAATACAGAACCTAGAGAGAGAGAAGGAAAACAATAGTTTATTGCCTGTTTTGTTCTTACTCTCACTCAATACAGAACCTAGAAAGAGAGAAGGAGAACAATAATAGTTTATTGCCTGTTTAATAGCAACATATATCTATACGAATAGTGATATTTGAAATAAAAACGGGATGAGGCAATTGGCTTGTCTCAACTGTCGCTACCGCGGGAACCTGATCCCGATAATAAATAAATAAATAACTGGGGACAATTCCACGCACGGCCGTCTGATCCCAAACTAGGCAATTTAATGCCTGTGTTATGGTGACCGGACAGCTGATAAACATACATATATTCATACGATATAGTACTTATATAGATATTTTTTATTACGCCCAGACACAGAACAAACAAATGTGTTCATCTCACAAATGTTTGTCCTGGATGGAAATCGAACCCACGACCGGTCTTTTGCAGTCAGGGTGTCTAACCACTCGACCATAAGGCCAGTCATCAGTTACATCAGTTTTAGTATTCGAACTGCAGTCATCAATGTTTACACTGTTTACCAACACGTTACATTCCATTATGTTATGTTGAATTAGAATTAATGTTGAAAATAGCTCGAATAATGTTCGTGTTAATTCAGATTTTGACCGTTCTGTTTGATTTACGGCTGCTATTTGAAAATTTTCGGTTCTAAACTTTCTTTAAAGGTTAGAAATTTCGAACAAATGCTCGATGTTTTTATTTGTTCAGTTTTTCTGGCGAGCGGAAGTTAATGCGGTAAAAGCCAAAAGTTACCCCACACATGAAAAGAGATAAAAAGAGATGCAAAGAGTCGCCCGGTTTCATACGTATATAGCGTAGCGCTAAAGGATTTATGTAAATATGCTGACGCTATTCCACAGCTGTGACATCCAATGTTTTGACCCGTTCTAATGACACGAATATTATAAAAGCCATGACATCTTTCTGACCCCATATAACTTTCTCTGGCTATGATATCCACTAGAACATCACATCATAATTCATACTCAGAAACGTGTGAAGCTTTTATGACTCATCGTAAAAACAGTTTAATGAGTGTTTCTTCACTCATTTTATATTTAAATCATTTCTATATACACAATAAAAATATCTTGGGACAGCTTCAACCACGGCTATGATATGGTCACTTGATAGCTGATAAATAAAATACCTACGTTAAAATAAATACTTATGTAATTAATTTCACAACCAGACACAAAACAAATATTCACTTAATCCTCAAATGTTTGTGCTGGGTGGGAATCGAACCCATAAATTTCAACACACAGTCACCCTTAATAATCACTTAAACAATTGGGGAGCTAGATATAATCTGAAACAGACCTTACGATACAACAAACATTTTATTTTCGGATTACTTAACAATAATTATGTGAATATGACATTATTGCTGACAAAATAAGGTAACTGTAATTGGCAATCAAAAATGTTTATTGACAGAGAAATCGGTTCTGTATAAGCTGGCGATACAATGAAGAAAATCATAGAAAGTATTCTCGTAACGACGAATGAACTGAACTTACCTATAACAAAAACCAAATTAAATAACAATGCTAAGCCGATAATAATGAAGCTCGTAAGATTAAACCATCGTTTTTTATTGAAATGAACTAAACTTAATTAACGAGGTTTATGTCAGAAATCATTACAAAATGTATAGTTGTTTTGTATACAGTCGATGTATCAGCTAGTCTGACGGCCGACGCTCACGCACAATTAATTTGTTTATCATCATCCTGATTGTAGAGGATAGCATGTGTGTACTCCATAGGATCCGACCACACACTCCCAGTTTGGTTAGTAGGAGATACGACTGACCACCCGTAGTAGTCGCGTTAGCGGTTGCGATTAGTGGCCTAGTGTGAGGCCTTGCTAAAGCCTCTGATGAGCTTAAGCGATGGTTACCTAACGATAAAAGCAGTGATACCATAGTTGTTTGAAATTCAGTCTGAGTTTGACCCTGACTGTGATTTGTTACGTGCGTTTTATAACTAAAATTTAAATATCACTTGCTGTAACGGTGAAGGAAAACATCGTGAGGAAACCTGCACACCTTGGAAGATTTTATTAAGTGTATAATATTTTCTAAGGTATGTGGAGTTTTCCAATACTTGCCCAGCGTGGTAGACTATGGCCTAAATCCGTCAAACTATAAAGGAGGCAGGTTCAGCAGTGGACCGCAGCAGCAATAACTGTTGTGTTTAATACATTGCACGGTGCAAAAACTAATCAATTGAAATGTAACTTTGAATAGATCAAATGGAATGGAACGGAAAGTGTACACAATAGAATAAACATGAAAGGCGCTTCATTCAAAAACATTCGAAACGCTTCTGATACAACGTGGTTTACGCATTCAATGAAAAATATTCGTAATAATGCTGACGCGACACGGTTTAGGTATATATACGATGTACTGATGTTCTAATCCATTTGAATATAATTTTATTTTTACCATAAACATTTATGGCAAAATTTCCACCAATATACCTACCGTTTTGTTTGTAGATGCCGAAATTTAAAAGTATATACATATGTATGTAGATGTTTTGGGAGAAACTTGTGCCCAGGATCGAACATTGTAATTTACGTTGATTTAACAGTTGAAATAACAGTTTAAGCTTGATTTTTACTAACAACCATACGAGTATTTTCAAAATGCTAAGATTATCCGACGAAGAGAACACCAAACGTCATTGTTTAGTTTATAAAAAACACAACTGCCAACAACAACAATTACTAACAAGACACAAAGTTATTCGTGTCTTGATTATACACAATTTGTTGATATAACACAGATTCAGTAAACAAATGAAACGTAACAAACACAATTCTCGGAAGTCACGGAACGACGGGCCACGCAAGGGTGTATTGAGACATCTGTTACTTTCGCCGGCCGTAGAAATGCCGAAAGTTTCAATCGGTCACGCGCTGGAGCCTTATCTGACAACTGTTAAATTCAATAAAACCTTAAACACAAATCCACAGATAATATCTGTACTGAAATGCGATTTTACGGCACTTAGTTCATTGTATCGCCAATAAGATTTTCGAAACGAATATTTTTTTTCATCGCAATTAAAGCTTTACGTGAGAAACAAAATGGTAATTAAGCTAAGGATATTACAATTTGTCAATGAAGTTTCTATGCTGGGAGCTTTTTCATCAAAATTGTAGTAAATCGTAACAATTACATTTGAAATGTTTGTTATTCTTTAGTTTTGTCGTTATCCTCATAATAATTGAGCAATATGTGACGTGCACAAAAGTGATACTTGCTTCAATTAAGTGTTTTATCAGATAAAGCGCATGAGGCATCTTGTGCATAATATCGCGCAAAATAGATGGGAACTAATTGAGGTCACACATGCATGCATGCATTCGTACCTATGCATGCATCGCTACGTTAATTAAGACGCTAGAAATCTATAGAAGTTTATAATCAATGCGATTAATCTGAGCATTATGCCCAGTCAACACTGAGGAAAGTGCGGTAGGACAAAAACGCACGGGAGTCTCCTATACGAGTTTCACCTATTAACGAAACGATTAAACGCCTATTAACTAGAGCCGAGTCGCGTGTTTCCTGTTTCCTCCCATCGACGTGTTTATTTAACACAAGGTGACAGCTGGTGACAGCCCGGCCCTATCAATGATGAGTGAAGACATCTTCGTAGAAACTATTCGCATTTGGGGACTCGTCCCCCTCATGTTTGACTGGCCTCTTGGTTGAGTGGTTAGAGTAGAGACCCTGACTGCAAACCGCAGGTCGTGGGTTCGATTCCCACCCAGGACAAATATTTGTGTGATGAGCACATTTGTTTGCTTTGTGTCTGGTCGTAATAAAAATATCAATATAAGTACTATATCGTATGTATATATGTATGTTTATCAGCACTCTAGTCACCATAACACAGGCATTAAATTGCCTAATTTGGAATCAGACAGCCGTGTGTAGAATTGTCCCCAGTAATTTATTTATTATTTATTATACTGACAAGCTTGAAGTCATTGTACCAGTATTAGCGAAGCGGAGATTAGCAGATTTCGTACATCATAGAAACTTTTATTGCGAATTCGACGGTTTGCAGGTTGTGTTACATACGAGTATTAAACCAAAATCAAACTCGAAACAAAGTGGAAAATTAATTCAGAATATAACAATACGTTCCAATTAACAAATACTGAGGTAATAAACTTTTATTACCGTAACAAATCTAATTGAAAAAGGTCTACGTAATTCGATAATAGCCTTAGTGAAATTTGTTTTCGACAGTCGTAAAATTAAGCACTAAATCGATTTTCATTTATTTAGCCGTTATAGAACACTGTGTTTTAAAGAACAATTACTCCATTCGGAATGACCCAATCTATACCATTGTTTATATAGTCTAAAATAAACATTTGTTGTTGTTGTTATACTAGATACATATAATGTATATATTAAGTTAAGTTAAAGTAAGCTCGTAAACCTAGGTAAAAACAGTGAATTATTTAACATCGTTTTAAGAGATACGAGTAGGTATCTAGCGATACGTTCTTGATCTTAGATTATCTGTAGGTTTAGCGAGCTTGATTGCTAAACTAGAAGTCCTGGATTCCATTTCCACTAATTGTAAATGTGCAAATATACCTGCAAACATTATTGTGATGCGCATTTGTTTGTCAGTAGGTATCATATAGTAAGCAGTAGTTAGTATAGAAATAGTATGAACACTACTAAGGTGTAATGGACGCTTATAAATTTTCTTAAAGTTTACGTTTTGTAATAAGTATTCCGGATTTAATATTACAAAGTATGTTATAGGAGATTGTTAAGTGCTATTGAAATTAATTAGCGGCTATATTCACCTTGTAAGACGAGCATATATTGCATACAAATTGTAAAAAGCGAAAGAAACACCAATTATTTCTACTCGCAAACTCATCTCCAACAATAGGATATAGATAAGAAATATTTGTTCACACACAAAAGAGTGTAAGGTCAACGCACGTGTCAAATGAAAAGAATAAACATGATAGTAAAAACGTGAAGGATAATTAATTGATGTACGCTTTTATTATCTATATGTTGGACTATGGCGTCGCAGAAAGTTATATTTATGTAAATATTGAGCGTTTGTAGAGAAAGTCGGAAAAACGAGCAACGAGATGAGCGCGCCTTTATTTACGATGTCAATGGGGCAGATTGTTTGTATAGTGCGGCTAGCGGGGCGATGGTTAAACTAACTTAACTTTAATTAATTATGCTGATAAGGGCACGTCCCCGTCCGTCCCCGTTTAACCCGTCCAAGGGGGGCTCTCCAAAAAAGAGGACGGAGCTTAGGTCTTTTACCGCTATTACACACACACACACACACACACACACACACACACACACACACACACACACACACACACACACACACACACACACACAGGTGGCTATATTGACTGATGACAATCTGGCTCATAAGGATTCGAATCTATAGTCATTATTTAAACGATTGAAACAAATTAATGACTTACTATATGAAAATTAGACGGGGGGGGGCATTTACTACGAGTGGTCATCGAGAGCGCGGAGGAAAGAGAGAGAGAGAGAGAGAGAATTAGAAGTAGTATAATATAACATTTTTCTATGTATAGTATAACATGAATCACGTAGGAATGTTCCCATGTATGACTACTACGTGACTGCAATTATTATACTATGAATAAGTATGTTGTATATTACATTATTTATCGTTATACTTCATTAAAATCCGGGAAGTAATCCACCTTGACAAATCATGCATAACTATTCGGTTCAGATGTCAATAGTCTCATTGCGGGATGTGATTAGATTACACTAGATATTATGTTGTTACGTATCGAATGAAACTGAATTAATATAACAATTGATAATAAAAATAATTGTTATTGGCGATATTTTCATTAATAAAAACAGTTAATAAAATATTGACCTACAATTTTTGATCCCTCGAGCCTGATTGAAGACTCGTTTTTAGTCAAAATAATGTTCTGTAAAGAACGTTTTGATACGAAATGTACTTTACGAGAAATAGAAGTATTTGGTTTTTGTAGTTCGATTTACTTGTCAAATTTATAAGCCACACTTATAACGTCTGGCTTATAATTATGATCGGCTTAGCCGTCTCGCGCGAATCTGTCTACATTACAAATTATCCAGACACAAAGTTATCGACACGCTAAATAGAAAGTCAAAAGAAATGACACGCATTTACATAAATCATGACATCTCGTATTTGAAACACGATAGAAATTCAAATATTGTGAATTATTCATCAACTAAGTTACGATGCCAGTCGTACGGGAGGAATGCGCCTGACCCACTATGAATGATCCGCTCTGAATGTGCACTTATAATTTCTCGTGCACATTTTTATCTTATATCTGCAGTTTTAACTTAATTTACTTTTTATAATGGTCATCACTCGCATAGAACACATTTGAAAATACCTCCATTTACAATTGAAATGAGTTAGTTAATTTAGATTTCTAGTTCGTCATAATCGCTCTGTGATACCGTTGGTATACAAAAGGTTGGTCGAAAATTAATTGTATACAATTATATTATACATAGTGAATATGCTAATTAACATTAATTAGATTAATTTCTAAATATGTAGATGCATTCGTTTAACTCTGGTTAACTCTCTTAAATTTTTTGGAATTTCCATGTATTTAAATCTTTTACTTCTTTTAAATTATTATTACAGACAGTACATAAAATATAAATACAGGTTATTACTTACTGGTGCATCGGTTATAAAAGTAATCGATGATTACAAAACGCAACATTAAAAAAAATTAACAAATCGAAACATACCCGTTCAAGCTTCCCGCCGCAAACGAAAGTCCCACAACACACACAGTTCGCACAACAACAGGTCCCACAGATAATACAAAAAAAGTTTAGTGAACGAAAGCACGTGCGCGGCAACGCGTTTGAATTTCGAACGCGGCGGTGCGCGCGCGCCAGCCAACCAGTGACAAGTGGATACTGCGCACGCGCAGGTGTCAGCCTCCCTCTAACAAGGTCGCGCCCCCCACTTCTCATCGTTTCACCCGGAGAAAGTCTGCCTACATACATACCAAATTTCCGAACTGATTGAATCGGAATTAAAGGCCGCGTGTGATGAATGAAGCGAGGGGTCACCGACGAAGGTTACTCGTCTGTCGGCTCCGAGTTTGTCGGTTCAGTTGCTAATATTCACCTGTCGGCATAAAGCGATGTGATGTTAACATCGCGTGTTATCTTATCTACTACCAAAAACGGACATGATATCAGTCATTATGATAATATTATGCTAATCTAAGTTACATTGCCTTCCAAACAATTATCTGTTTGTTATTTTGAAATAATAGCTATTTTATAAGCTTTCACGCTATGTGCGCAACACCGAAATGGAAGTATTCCTTTTATTAAAAAAAACTGAATGTTGGCTTTTCGTCTACTTGTAAGTCCAGACTAATGTTGAAATCGGCTCCTGATAATTAAAAGAATTTCAATATTATTTTTCAGCTACCAAAACTAGTTCTTCTTTCTTTTATTTTTATCCTTATCTCATCCGATCACTAAGAGGCCATGTCGAAATTCAATAACAACAAATCTAGGAACCACTACAGTTTAATACTAGTTGTATGTGGTAAAATAAATTCACTTAACAATAATAGGATATGCACGTAACAGCACACACAGTTATAATTACCATGTATGCAATTGTATGCAAAGTTCTATCAGACTGTATCTGAATAATTCGTTTCGAGGTATCTAGATGAGAATGTTCAACATACAATTCATTTTCTAATACGTATTTTAAGTATTTAATAAAGTAAGTACGCAACTAAGCCCTAATATGTAGAATGGAAATGGAACTGATAGTGTGAATTAAGTTAGTAATAGGCGTTAAAAAATAGTTAGTGAGTATCCATTAGTAGCAAGACTGCAGGATTGGAACTATTGTACTATTAAAATCAATACTTGTTAGTATAACTATAGATAGTATTAATTACTATTCGCCCTATTAGTGCTCGGTCTAACAGATACGTTGTTACTCTTGATGACTGAGATGCTTCTAGTATGAACCGGTATCCATATCCTTCAAACTGAAATACCAGTTCTTATAATAACGATTGCTTTACGTCAATAATAGGTAGCGGTAGTACTTCCCCGAACGAACCGTATACCTACATGTTCTACCATCTCCCAATTTTGTAGATTCTCGTAGGATTAAACAAGTGAGTCATGAAAATTAATTAGATTATATATATTATTGATTAAGATTGGATCAAACCGCTAAATTGGTTTCAGTGACGATTTTAACATTTTAATTCGAAAAATATCAGCTTGCTTTCTTGTGAAAATTCATAATTATCACTTTGATATTTGGTTGGCAGGTCAATGGTCGATTCAACCATATTGGGATAAAATGGGCTATTGTAACTGAAAGGTAAATGTCATTTGGACAGGTATGTCGACCGCGATATTAAGTATTTTGAAACGCATCGAATTACAATATTTCATGAATTTAATTATGTAATTTATAAATATTGGTTTAATTTGCACAAACTGGATGTTGGAGATATGATAACATTCATAACAGTAACATACCATCAGATATTAAATTGATTTCCTACCATTTTTAACAAATGAAGACGGCGATAGAGATCATTTTATGACCTAATAAACTAACTACTAACCGATTATCGAATCGATTTTTCTCAAGAAGTGCATGATTGCATTGCAGGCATAGCATTTGCTACAAAAGTTTTCGATTCCAAATTCCATAAATAAATTATTTCCTACAAAAAAGTAAGTATGAGTATAACTATTCCATTTAATCTGACCGAATAATAAAAAATATAGGAAACGTTAACTGAAGTACGTACCTACATAAGTATCTAGCTACAAGTTTTGCTTTCGTATATAACGAGAAGACGCCCCGAATCTGGTTGCGTTCGGGTACTTACTAATAAAATGTTATAAATTAATGAATTAATTATTAATGAAAAATGATCAGTGAATCACAATATTCATTCATTCATTCATTTCGGTTTCTCTGTATTTTTATTAGCCTCATACCGCACATGTTGCTCTATTCTGTGCTCGCATAAAAAGAAAAATAACAGAAAAGATATTATATCTTTTAGTTTTACAACATTCAGGTATTTCCGAAACAAACGATTTATCTGGTAAACTTTGCAGCCAATTAAGCAACAGCGGGGAACTTCTATTCTGTTTGCTTTTCATTTGCTGGCTACTGTCGTGTTAGTTTAGCGAGTCCCCAATTATATTTCACTGGGAACAGGTTGAACATTGTAAATCTCTATTGAATAAAAGTGCAAACAACATTTAGAAACAGCAGAGAAAAACAATGTTTGCACAAAATTAAAAATACATAAATATTTTTTAAAAACAAGCTTCGATTTAATGTGGCGTTGTGTTAGTTTTCGTATTTTCCTTAACAAGCCCTTTCATTTTATACCCATACTGTGGTAGTGCAGAAAAAACCAGTCCGCCATCTTGCATGATCCGCCATATTTAAATGACACATGATTACAATGACGTCACATAGCTAAGCATGGATTGTCATCCAGAATAAGTGTGTATTCCAAATTTCAGCTGAATCGGTTAAAGACAACTGGTCTAAAAATCCGTCTCAAGGTCCCCGCCCGGAGAAACATACGTACATACCAAGTTAATAAAAACCTTGTAAAAACATTTATAATAATAATAAATAAAAATAAATGGGATGGTATACCTATGTATGTTTATTAGTTGTCCGGTTACCTTAACACAGGCATTTAATTGCCTAATTTGGAATCAGATAGCCGTGTTTGGGATTATATTGTACTTTAATGTTAGAAAATGTTGTTTCCGAATTCATACGATTACGCTTATTAAATGAAGCAAATCCATTTCATGCACTCGGAATGAAACCGCGATCAAATTGAGACGTTACATAAGACTGCGATTCAAGTTCATAGCTGATTGATAAGTTCATTATAAATGCGGTGTGAACATTTAATGCGACATGTGGTCATTAACGAGCGAGTCGAATTAATGCGATTGAATTCAATTAAGATTGTTACGTAAAGCGTCACATTATTTTCACGCTTATCAATGTAACTCTAGTATTGCACTTTCATTAATTAAGAATAAACATAATTTGTCGCGCACAAGCAAAACAGAAAGTGGTTTATAAATTATGCATAAGATATGACGGGTACAGTTATGTGATAAAATTTTATTCGAAGCGATAAAATATTACTTTAAGACGAACGCGCGTCGTTTGATTAGCACTCTTCTGACACGGCGATAAATAAACGCGTATTATCTATACTAATATTATAAAGCTGAAGAGTTTGTTTGGTTGAACGAGCTAAAATCAGGAACTTAGGTATTGGTTCGAATTGAAAAAATATTTTTGTGTTGAATAATCCATTTATCGAGGAAGGCTATGTCTAATAGTAGTGGAGCAGCAATGACAAATGTTGAGAAAACGGGAAAATAATTATTTTCACGCCGACAAAGCTGCGGGCACAGTTAGTTTCAGATAAATGGCCTTTTGGTCTAATGGTTAGAGACTTGCCCCTGACCGCTTAGCCAGTGGTCGTGAAAATTTGAGAATACATATAATAATAATCGTGGAACCCCTTCACATACTTGTAGGTCTCAGTCAATACTGTGGTAATCAAACAACCGGTAACTGACATTTTTTTATTACATTCACGTACAAGAATCAAGTGTGCTCATCACACAAATGTTTATCCCTGGCTCGGAATCGAACCCACCACCGCAGGCTTTAGGTGCTCTAACTATCTCTTATATTATAAATGCGAATGTAAATATGTTTGTACACATATTCTTGGAGGTATTAGAAGTAACATACTCGTAGGATACTTTTTAAGTAAAAAAATATTTTTTACGAAAGATAAAGAAAATTGTGACACCGATTTCCACGCGGGCGAAATAGCGGGCACATCTAGTATTTTGATAAAATGACAAAACAGATTACAAACAGATATACTCGGACCAGGTAGAGATCAATCCTAAAACTTCGAAGGTCGTTTAATAATATACGGTTGATCTGGGCACGACCACCGTTGCACCTGTTTCTACCCTCAAAAATTGGTATTTAAACTATTTGACTGGCCTCGTGGTTTAGTGGTTAGAGACCCTGACTGCAAAACCGGTGCTCGTGGGTTCGATTCCCACCCAGGACAAACATTTCTGTGATGAGCACATTTGTTTGTCCTGTGTCTGGTCGTAATAAAAATATCTATATAAGTACTATATCGAATGTACATATATGTATGTCTGTCAGCTGTCCGGTTACCATAATACAGGCGTTAATTTGCCTAATTTGGGATCAGACAGCCGTGTGTGGAATTGTGCCCAATTATTTATTTATTTATTATTTACGCTTTGGTCTGCGGGATGAATGCCGGTATACAACGCTAATACGTTTATTGCATTGGTTTTATTTTGGTACCTACTAGTATTATATTGAAATCTTTGAAACGAAATAATGAGTGGCTGTGGGGTCCGGTTCGGTCCGGTCCACCACGTCGTTCACAAGTCATAGAACCAGCGATCCTACCGCTTTCTAATATCGACGTTTGGAAAGAGAAGAATTCGGTATAGTATGTCCAAATTATTTACTTAATTCAGTAAGCTCATTAAGATCACTAGATCAGAGTAATATTTAGGCTAAGTGAGCTTGAATTTATCTGTACAAGAGAGATAAACGTTAGAAAATCTATATTCAAATTTCAAAATATCATCTCCATGTTAGAATTGTACCTACGTATATAAACATACATTAACAATTTTTTTATGGGTTCTTACGGTTTTATGTACAGAGCTCGGAAAATGTTATGTAATATTTTTGTAGCTTTGTTTTGA
>DWGJ01003913.1:0-12495 GCA_018246895.1 Aspitha aspitha aspitha | reverse complement strand
TGGTGAAATAGGAGATAAAAGTTTGAATGGAAGTTCGTAATTATTGTTTTAGGATTCCCGCGATGTAGGTATTAACGGGGAAATTTATTATGACATATTGATTTCCATGTGGGCGAAGCCGCGGGCACAGCTAGTATTATATACATGTGCAAGCCTGCTCTCTATCAATACTGACTACGGCGTAACTTTCTCCTTGCTACGAGGCATCGTAGCAGTTATCGAAAGTTTATGTTATGTATTGTTAGTAAAACGACTTTCACCTTGAACGTTTTAAAACATCTTTGATAATGTGTTTTAATCTCTTTATAACTAAACGGAAAAAATTGCGGATACAAAAATACGTTTCCAATTATTTCATAAGTTTGCCTCAGCGCTCTTAATGTGCGTTGTGCTCATTGAACTAATTCAATCGTATAAATCTAATGATGTAATATTCATAATTAATGCTTATGTCATTTAAACGCGATATGAAACCGAGTACAAATGTACTACTGTGTACTCGTGTACTAGTACGCACCCGCGAAGCCGCATGGCACTTATTTACTGATTTATTGAATGATTACAAAAACAAATGAGTGACGAAGCAGTGTAAATGGGGGTCTATTCGTTATTGTGACGGAATACGATAGATCTGCGGTTCATTTTTATATGGATATGATTATATACAAGCCGGTAGTCGGATGAAAGCTGAATAGTCCGTTACATGTTTCGTATGTACCTTTATGTGTAATTATTGCCCTCGATGCTGTGCGTCCAGTACACTGTGAATCGTTTTAATTTCGTCGATGACGTTCGCTTCGTCGGCGTTTACCCGGTCTTGAACCGCGTACTTCGCTACCGGTAACGCTGACGCGATCATTGACCCCTGAATGTCACAATGCGAAATCGCTCTGAATCACAACCACTCGCAATGCATACCCCCCGGTATGCACGCAACAAGGCAGCGTTTTAAAAAGGCTTTAAAAACCCCGAAAATTTCATTTTTGAGCAATGAAAATAGTTAAACGCTCCCCTGATTTTCATGTCGATGGAGGAATTTTGCCAAATTGTTTGCATGGAGTTATTATTAAACTTTGAACACTATTGTTTTATTGCGCTAGTCGCTAAAAACGAGATGCCCTTGGCCTGAAAGAAATTTGTGAACCAAAGAGAAAATTCGTTGCCAATTGCTTAGCAGCGCTTTAGGAAACCTTGACATAAAGTGACGTAAATGGACAGCGTTTATACAATATAATAGCAGAAAATATCAATTTAGAATATAATAAAGGCCTAAGAATTATTTCAGAGTTCATTTGTAGCTATTTGTGTTGTTTTTTGTACCGCTCGATTTTTTCATCTCCTTAATTAAATAGTCACTGAGATGAATAGTATTCTGGTCCCTGTAATGTATTTCCAGGGCCCTGCGATTATCGTCCATGCGTAGCCGTAAATATATATAATTCTATATCAAATAGTGGTCTTATGCTTACCGTTCCATAGAGATAATTGGAACATGTTGTGTTGCTTTAAGTCAGCACTATTGTATCAGTTTTTTTTGTTTACGACTGCAATTAAAATAATTCAATCACTGGCATTCTCATACATTACGTGCAAATTTTCTGCCTACAGAGTATCTAACAAACCGGACTCGCCCGTGTGGAGCCTGGACAAGGAACTTCGCGACAAGGACTCGATATGTAAACACGTGAATGGTGAGTGTGTATCATGTTTTCCAATTTCTAATTATAACATTGCTCTAATTAGATATATCTAATGTACGGTACGCTTAAACTTGTGTATGTAATAAACCGAAGAGAAGAAAACATAGGTAAACTGTTTTTTTTGTCGAATGACAAAATCATAACATAGGACAAATTAGATGTTAAAAAATTCTGATAAAATGTTTGAAACTTTAAATGATTGATTATTTATCAAATATGGGCATAAATTTATTACTATCGTGATTATTCGTTCATTCTGCATCTTTAACTATTTGTGCCGCTTTTCTTATTTAACCATTTATTCTTATTTAACTTGTTAATGAATACATGTGTTAGTTAGATCCAATTGTGTTAGTGGGTACATATATGTTATTGTCTTGTCAGGTTTGTTTAGCATACGCAAATATGTGGCTTAATATAATGTGTAATCAGAGATAAAAAAACTGTGATTGTTGTCGCTGAATATGTCACGGAAAAACGTAAACAATCTGGTCGGTAGTGAGCGAACGTAAATGCGTAGTAAATACAGAGTGAACGTCTTGTAGGAATTAATTGAATGTCATCATTGTGCGGATTAGCGTTTATTTTGTCTTGCGGAAGGTCGGTCGGAGACTGCGTCGGTGACTAAACTTTCCGCACGGTACCAATCCAGAAATACTCGGAGCGGTAGTCCCCGTGGCTGCTGCGCTGCTCTCTCTCGCATACGAGTAAGTTCACTGCCGCTTGTCATCTGCCCACGTCCTGTGAGCCCGCCATACGCACTTCCTGAGGGGGAACACTAAAATTAATTCGTCCGATCGAAGTTGGCTTAACAAAATACCTATATTTATATAGTCATAAGGAGCAATATGTAATAGAAAATTTCACATCAAAAACTTCCGTAACCGGTATACAGTGCTAAAGAATTCTAATATTATTAAACATACCTATGTTATTTGTTACTGAATGCTAATATAAAAATTATGTCAGCAAAAGTCCCTACCTTATTTATATTACAAATGTTAAATACCTACCAATCATAAATGGATTGGCGTCTAATTATAAAGCTGGCTGAACATTATTTGTTGCCTTCTGACATAAATAGTTTTGCAGTCCTCCCACAGCATGTAATCGGTTGTAATCTATTAAATTATGCGTTTTTGAAATTTTAAATCAAGCTTGTTACATAATGAGAATGTATTATAATTTTTAATATACTTGATTTATCAAATCTCATGATTTAACAAAGAGAAAATGCGTTAAGTAACTAATCGTGATACGTCTAAATATTGCATGAATATCTGAATGAATGAATGATACATATAGTATCAATCAATTCAGGTGGCGTTAATACTTCTTATATTACAACGAGGCAAATGGGATAGCAATATATGATGAGTATGACACAAAGTTCCTCTGTTATGCAGTGCACTTGTTAGCAGTGTGTTTACTATTTGAAACTAATTGTTGTCGTTTGTTATGAAGTCACGTAGTGGGATGTCAGCGACGACCGCAATCGGGCCGCTGCGCTGCGATCACTAAATTTGGAAATTGAACTTGCCGTAGGGCGCGCGGCGACCGATTTGCGTCATCCTTTCAGCGCATCTGATTTGTGTTTATTAATAAATAGATTCAGTTGTACGCACACGAATCGTCAAATACTCTTAGTTTTTCTTCCGATTTGATGAATCATACTTAAGTAATTGATAGCAATCACGCGACATGCTTTTGTTTTAAGTTCTAAACGAGTGGTGCACCCCAACGATTTGCCGGAAAATGTTTTATAAGTTTCAGATAACATTTTGAATGAAACGTGCAAAAAGATAATGAATTATTTTTATAGAGGTTTTATGTCGAATTTATTATTTACGAAGTTCCTCATCATGTTACAATGACAAGTTTTTTCCTTGTCCGGTTCTATAGAGAACCTACTCAGATAAAGTCATATTAGTTTTTATTTTACATTTAAAATCCTTCCTGATCACCGGATGATGTAAGCTCACACAAATCTCGTAACGATCATGCCTTGATTTCACGAATACATATTTCATATTGCCTTCTGGGCATATCCCACTTGTTATTGTATATAGCTTGTAACTAGAAATGTTGTGATTTCAAAAATAAAGTATCTATTATAATTATTGCATCATATTAAATCCATTTTAAAAATACTCCTGTCCTAGGCGCCCTTACTAGTAACTAATATTAAACAATATTGGAATAATTTTGTTATTTTGCTATGGTCTTCCGAAATAGAGTTTCGTAACTCCTTAGAGCCTTTCATGGCAAAGGTTAACAATAACAAACATTAGGCTTTCCGAGCGGAGTATAAATTTTGCGCGGAAGTATTACAGTAATGTGCTCGAAACTCAATTATTGTTTGTTCACAAATTTTCGTTTTCTGCTAAAAACTTATATGATACGATCCATTTGTAACCTTTGGGGCTTAATGCCGTCTGTTTATGTAAATGTTATTTCTTTGTAAAACCTAATAATATTGTCTTTTAAAGGAATTCTATCCAATATTTTTTTTGATTGATCATTATCGACCGAAGCACAAACAAAGATTGCTAAATAAACGGCGGGTGTGGCCTTCCGGGCTCTTCCGTACGAACTATAAACGGTTTACGGAAGTGTCTACCGCGTCGCGATGCGCCCGAGACTAGGGCAAGCATTTTATACATTTGACGTTTAATATTTTCATCATGAAGGTTCTCCACAGATCAATAAGACAATTTTAATAATAAAATAACAATCTTTCTGAATCGCTTCATTCTGTTTGCAGACAAATATGAAGTTATAATACATCTACGTATTGTGGGCATATCAAGTCGATTATACCATCAGTAATTCTAACCGTAATAAAAAGTTATATTTTTTTCTAAAATGTTACAACTATCTTATTTCTTTGTAACATTGGCCGGGTTATTTGTATATACATCGACATTTAAATCGAAATTCTTTTATAATAGATTTTATGTTGATAATATTTTACAAATGTCACATATAATATGCACCTTGCTAATGTAAACAGAAAATAAAACACAAACAGAACCCGTCAGTTTCCTTATCACCCGGAAGACTCCGTAAAAGACACTTCGGAATCATAATTTACATTTTCTGTAGATATAACCACGAATTAAGTAAATCGACAGGATCTCTGCTGAGACACGTCGTTTCAATGGTACAGAATTGTAGTCTATTTGTAGCATTGAATACAAATGTTTATACTATAAGGATAAGTTGCTAAAATATGCCCCGAAGTTAACTATAATTTTTGAAGCAACAAATAACTTACTAGAATAAAATTAAGTAATAAAATAGAACCATTAATAACAGAATTTATAACAAAACGTTCTATAATGTAGTAGCTACATATATTACTGTTTTATTATTAATATGGTATTATTAATAAACTCTTTTTTTTAATCACTTCTTGAGAATTACATCGAGTCATCAATGTTGAGGATGTCAAGTACTGATGACACGCACCTCAGAAAATGATTTTGTCCGAAACGGATCTCGCAAGATAATAACTAGTTTACAGGCTGGATGATCGTCATCATAATTCTATGTCATGTGTTTGTAGTACTATAGAAATAACGGAATATTTAAAATGCGGAATTGGCTAGTGGTCGGACGTAGAGCTTGCTGCGGCGATGCCAGTTGGCCGCCGACCGTTCGCGGGTGGACAACGCGCTCGGGCGCGAGTGCCGAGACGTGCAACCAAGCCGCAGTCATGCCGCCGACCACCATGATCGTGCCCTGTGCGTCCATTATATTTGTAAACTTCCATTATTCATTTATAAAAGATAACCAGAAATCCTCGTCCGTTCCGTTACGTAAAACTCTCCCAGCCAGTTATAATACGAAATATTTTACACCCACGGTGTTCTACAACATCAGAATCTATCAAGTGACGTGAAAAATTTTCTATACAGTTCAGTTCTCCGGGACATTTCTCTGCAACTCTATGAGATTGGATACGGGGATGTTTAGTGAGTTTGGTGACCACGCGTTGTGTTTATGTTTTCATTTTAGCATTGGATGTTGGTCCCGAATTGGATCGCCGTTCGCAATGTTTTGTGCTTCGCAATGTCAACATTGACATCTGTTCCTTACAAATGGTTTGATATAGTTCTACATTTAACCATAAGGTACCACCACTTAGTATGTCAATGATGTCTTTCATGCTGCAAATTTTTTCGAGATCATAATTTTTAATGTTAGTCCAATGCCATGACTAAAACAAGTGTTGTTTTTTTATTTTATTTTTTTGTGTTTTAACATTCGCCAAACAAGGCACACAACGATTGGAAAATCAATCCGCGAGTAGGTGTATTAGATAGTTTTAGAAGTTGCAGACGCATTTGAGCCCACGTACCAGGTTATCATCAATCATTATCCACGTACAGGTTTAATGTACCGTTCACCTTTCTGAAACACTTTCTAAATTAGGTGCTATCATCATGTTAGTCATCACTACTAATAGCAGTACCATTAGTAGGTATGTCTTCCGTACAGAGATAGATTACTACTATTTGCATACTGGATAGTTCACCGCCCATTTTTCTAAAGCTATATAGCGAATTGCCTTGGCACACTCATCCATTTGTTCTCATCTATACACAGAGCATATAGTGAGCCGGTGAATGAAAGTTTGCAAATTTTACTACTATCCAAAAATAAAGTGTTGGGATGAGCAGGTATTACTACAACAGCCCACTCGCTGACCTTAGCCTAGCTGTCTTGCATAAACAGTTAAAAGAGGTTTAAATGTAAATATCAATTCTCGGCGGTTAATTAAGGAGTTCTGGGGCCCGCGAAGAATTTCTCGTACGCCTTCGGAGTTGCGGTTACTGCTCACGCGCGATTGCGTGTCCGTCCGCACTACAATTGTTAACAATTAACTGTACTTCTTTTGCGTGCCTCAGTCCTATCTGAGAAATAGGGTCAACTACTCATACATATTTAGGAGGTATGAGACTCATATTTGCGTGGTGATAAAAGGCAGTACAGTGCACTTATACAATATGTATCAAATCCTACCACATTATCTCTACAACAACTGTATATTGTGGCATTATTCATAGTATAGACGTATACGGTACGTTAGACACGGTGGTTGTTGTTGGAATTAAAAGCGTGGGTTTTGTTCTTGAACACGTGATAGCCTCTATCTGTATATAGTGTCAGATGAGATGCTGTTGTTAGTATTCACACCTACACCTAAATTTATCCTCTTTATATTTCGAAACACTTTTCGTGTTTTATTACGTCCCTAGAAGTGACTTGCGAACTAGACAATTACAGAGCTTACGCTCCATACTGGCCCACTTACCGATATTATATATGTAGGTACATAATGACTACGTTATCGGTGTTATCAGTTAGTATTAGTACTTCAGTTATCATACTCATTTCGATAGTGAAGTTCACCTTTAACTTAGATGGTGTATAAATAAAATACATTGATGATGTCACTGACAATGTCGTTGACCTCGTTCGCTCGCCAAAGTTATTGGGCTTCTGGAGGACGTCACCTTTTTTAATATTAAACAACACAGTGTTTGTATTGTACATATTATAATACAAGAAGATTAAGCACATAAGGCAGAGCTTTAAAACTTCGTGATAGAGAATTTTTCGCCTTAAAATTTTTACTTTGAAAGTATTCCATTATTAATGGGTAATAAGTAATAATGAAAGAGATGTACTCAGCTTCAAAAATTACGTCCTTAATGAGATTCATATATAAATTCAAGGCTTATACTTATTTTTTGGCAAGAGAGTAACAAACGGGAAGGCACCATTCACATGTAAACTGCAGTATATGACCATCTGGAACAAACGTCTAATAAAATTGTAGGAATGGAATGAATGCTGACTGGACATGATTGTTATGGAGTACTTGTGTCAGATTAGACGCGACACAACACCGCGTCGCAGTGCCACCACGGTGTAGGGAGCCGGGACGATGGGCAACGCGCGTTCGAAGTGTGCACAGCGTGGAACACAGAACGAGACGACCTGACTAATGTGACCGGGAGTGACCTTTCTCCGCCTAGAGTAGCAAGTAAGCTGGCGGACAGATCGTAAAAGCGTGGAAGGCGAAGGTCTCGTTCTGTCAAACCACCATGGTTTCTGAGGAGGCCGCCCAGCTTGTCCGGAGAGGGTCGACGACGGCGCATAGCGTAGGAGGACACAGACGTTCCCTTAGAGATCCCGGCGCCTTTTGATACGGGTTGAGCGGCCGACCGAGGGGGTTTTAGTAGGTAAAAATCCTACTTGACCTTTCCATCTCCCCCGAAACGTAGGGTATCTTAACGAAATTAACTCTGCTAGAAACAAAAAAAACGAATGAAACTGTTAGTGCAAATCAGTTCGGTTAGTAATAATGATAAGTATTCATTGGCCAAGTGCGAATTGACAGACTTCATTTCATACACCTCAGAAATATTATAAATTTTTATAACAGTCTAGAGGAATATGTTTCCTCGCAATGTTTTACTCTGTTAACTTTTAACTGAATTTTTAAGTTACGTTTCAGTACATATTCAATGGCAACAGGACTGTTCCATTTATTACTGTTTTTAAAGGCGCACCGGGCATAGCTCAATACATACGCACGTTTCTTGTAACTATTATTGTGGAATAGATGATTCAATATCTAGCTGCTTGTAGACATCATTTGTATGCGTTGTTAATGAGCTATTTCAATTGGTTTGTTCTGATAGTTCTGTAACTGTCTAATCCAGTTCTTTAACAAGTTCGTCATCAGACTCTTGAAATTCCCACTCTTAAAATTTTAAGTAACAATTTGTGAAATTTGACCCGCGTTATTTACAAGAGAAAAGCATTTGGTTTCTTTTGTTTATAATAATATGAATGTAATACGCAGGCAGTGAGGCGTCTCCGCCGCCCTGTGAAGTGTTCCTCGGCGGCTCCTGCAACCCCACCACCTGGAGGTCGGATATCGCTATTCCTATGCTCAAAAAGATGGGCATCACCTATTTCAATCCTGTAAGTCCATAAATTTATATTTTTATCTCAGGTAAATACATCGGTGGGACACATTTCTGTGAATAACCGAAATAATCTAGTCTTCGTATTCACTAATGACAATAACGACCTACATGCAAATGTAGGGCAAATGTAATGACATCCTTTTCTTATTTATACCATATCACGGTTACCAAAATTAAGTTTAAAAATTCTTTTTTATTAATCTTTTATGAGGAACAGAAAACAGAAAATTTTTAAAAACTTATTAAATCATCATCAACAAAATGAGCCTCATTGTGTTTAATAAAACGTTGCCCTGGCTGTTGGCCAAGATCTGACTTACTTGTGCCTCAATTTGATTGGACAAGATTTACTGGCTATGATTTGTATCGATGCTGACGACGTATTGGTATGTAATGAATTAGATTGTCAGAGTTCCCTCGTAAAGCTAATTTGTCGTGTTAAACGAATCCCGCGTAACGAACAAACGTTAGCAATGGATCTAAATCACAGCCTCATTAAAGTAATTAGAGAGCCATTGTAAGCATTTAACCCATGCAAGAGTGAGAATGGCGGCGCCCCGTGATATCATCACCCCTGTTTACTCGAACACTAGCTGGTAATTAGAAAATATATGATTTTTATGTTTTTCAATTTGGCAAGACATGTAATCATTTGTACAATTAATTGTTCAAATATCGTCAATATCAATGCTGCTAGTTTCCTGGCCCAATGCGGTTGAGAAGAGTTCATAAGCATTATAAGAACATTATGCAGAATTCTATGGTGTCTAGGATTTTTGTACATTTTGTCCGTAATCGTTGTAGTAACTGATTATGAGAGGCTCATGTCCCGATTTGTACCCTGGGATCCCCGCGTGAGATACTGAAAACTTCATAAGTAATTCATAATTGCTTGTAAGTCAAATAAATTATGAATGTTTAAGAAAATATAATAAAGTATATGAACCAAATTCCTCCATATGTTTTGGTGAACGACAAAAAATTAGCAACCAATTGACAGCCGATATTGAATTAATAATAAATGTTACTTGATCGTGTTAGGCCGCGCGCACACTGATAACGCCCGTTTCGTTGTACGTATGGAACGTGATTTTGTCATATTTTTTAGATCTGATAAAACACGTCGCTACAATATGTAAATATAAAATTGTTGAAGTTCGCACTGCCGTAATTTTATTATATGCTAGTTTCTCAATTCGTAATCTATAATATTAATATGACATAAAAAAATATTAGTGCAATTTAAAAAAAAACAGATTTTGTGTGTGTGATCGGTACTTGAATTTAATTTGGAATTGATTATGTATATTTATCATCTTTTATAACACTCTTAGGCATTATGGCTTTAATTTAGTCTGAATTTTTGTATAATGACACAATTTTATTGTCGCTTATCTGAAACCGAAGTTTGATTTGAATTTTCAATATATATATGTACCAAATTTTTTTAATCATATCAATGTATTAAGTTATTCGCAATCAGTCAATTGAGTACAAGAAATTTATCTAGTTTGTTGTTGCTTGGGTTGGATTATATATTTAGATCTTTACAATCAGAAAATTGAGCACAAGGAAATTACCTACTTTGTTGTCGCAGTGTTAGTTATTGCAAGCTTTTAAACTTGTAATTATTTAAAGGGCTCAATTATGTTTTTAGAGATTTCCGTGACGCGGTGTGCATAGTGGATAGCTCGCCACGTGGTATAGTTCAGATAATTACAGCGAAAGACTGAACAGGCAATCTATTTACCTACCCTTAACCAAATATAAGCTACGTTATAATAATTTCTAGGTTTTTTAAAATATAAAGTAGAGATGTATAGAAATAAATTTAATGTTTAGCGTTAACTATTTTTAGTATTTATTGAAAGGTATCCAAGACGGATCAGTGTCCCAACTGTTCCCGCGTACCAGTGACAGTGAGCCTTATTATTGTCACATTTGTCGTGTGCAGCAAGTGGAAGACTGGTCTACGGAGCTGATAGAAGTGGAGCACCGCGCGAAGGCGGAAGCGCGCGCGCTGCTGTTCGTCCTGGACAGCGAGACGCGCGCCGTGGCGGCCAGCGTGGAGGCCGCGAACCTGGCCGCCGCGCCGCGAGACCTGTTGCTGGTGCTGCGCCCCTACACGCGCCACCAGAACATCGGACAGGAGACTATATCGGACCAGTATGTATTTTGTAATGTTATACAAGTTGATTTATGATAGTTTTCCCTCAGCACCGTTCTTGTTGCCGTCACATGCCGTTCTGCAACACTGCATGACTGACCGTCGCATCTGACAGTATTTTTTTTGGTTTGTATGGACGGAGTCTTATTTGTTACTCGTGCTTAACACAATTGTTTGAGTTATTTAATGTGTCCGAAAACACTATGAGTTCGAAAAATGAGTGTTGTTCCATGTTTAATGCTCTAAATTTTCTTGAAATGAATGGAAATAACATTCAACACGGGGCAGCTTTATGAATTCGAACGGAAACTGTATTTATAACGTACGATGCGAAATATAGCGCGGGGTTTGCGCGCTATCTTCATTGACAGCTCGACTGTTTCAAACACCCGGTGCACTGCACGATCTGAGGCTAAAAAAACGGTGACTAGTATTTTTTGCTATATAAATAAACATCTTCAGCAATTATATATTTATGAATCATCAGAGATCGTATGTCTATTATGTATTTTTTATGCGAGGCAAATTAAGTGCCTTGACCTTAACCAGAATGGAAATCGCGGTACAATATTCGTCCGGCATGAGGTCAAAGGCTGCGTTTGATGCTTTACCGCTGATGAATACAATAATTACGAATCGATTCGAGTTTCAAATTCTATTGTCTTATGATTATACTACACTAACGGTAATCTGAAAACTAAACAACAGTTATCGCGCAATAAACAATAGGTCCAACAAAATCTGCTTTCTAATTTAATGCGATTGTCATATGATAAGATTAATTTAACATAGTGACGTTATTTGGTGGTACTCGTTGTAGTGAATACATCGAGCTGTCGCGTGCGCGCGCCACGCTGCAGGAGGCGGTGGAGCGGCGCGGGCTGCCCGCCTTCACCGACATCCCGGCGGCTCTGCGGTGCGCGCGGGCCGTGGTGCGCGGCGCGCGCACGCACCCGCGCCACTCGCTCGGACACACCATCCTGCGGCTGAAGCGCGCCTACGACGCGGCGGGCGGCCGCGCCGGCGCGCTCTGCAGGAGCAGCGCGATCGACGCCCTCGAGGAGGCCACCCGCGCGCCGCGACACCTGGCGGAGCGCTGCCTGCCGCACGCCGACTGGATCGACTTTGAAACCTTCTGCGCCGCTGTCGCCGAGCTGGCCGCCGACTCGGGTACAATTATACGTTCGCTTAGTTTCTTTTAAGATCAAATCGGCGGTTTTTTTTATTTGTCAAAGAAAGAATATTTTCTTGCGTTTTATTCAAATTTCAAACATCATTTTACCATAGCATAAAGATAAAGCGTTTGTCATTGTTGAATGTACCTAACAAAAAAAAAAAAAAATACCTAAGCCATAGTTTAGAGCAAATCTTTACGTTAACTAAATGTTAATGAATTGTTGCAGTTATACAAAGCATAAAGTACACTTTTAAGTCAGTTAAACTTATATTAAATTTTTAATTAACTTGTAACCCAAACAAAGTATGAATTATGTTCTACGAAAAATACATATGACTGTAATGATGAAAGTGAGTGTGCGAGTTATATTCACTTAATGTCTTAATTATACATTTGAATGTGATGTGTAAAACTTGTATATTCGCAATTCAATAAGGTGTTTGC
>DWGJ01003912.1:0-12495 GCA_018246895.1 Aspitha aspitha aspitha | reverse complement strand
TCCCCCATCAGCCAATGTCTGACCTATTTGGTCGAGATAGGACAGTCTTGGTCTCCCCTAGCACCTACGTCCGTCAACACGCGCATTGTATATCTGTTACGTCATTCTTTCATCATCCATTCTCTCCACATGCCCGAATCATTGGAGCATTCCCTTTCTTACTTTTACACCGATGCTCTCTTTCACACAAAGCATCTTTCTTACATCAACATTGCGAACGCGGTCGCCATTCTCATATAATAATAGAAGCATATACATATATTATTCTATAATTATATGGAAATTATAGACTTATAGCATAGAATTCCACTTATATAATTTAAGCACATAATCGTACGTAAGGTTAGAGTTTCTGAAGGGTAAAGTTTAGTGGACATTTCATACACCGCAGTCAAATTTGAATTTTCATGTTTTGATACTCAAATTGTAGGTAGAATTTCAGAGACCTCCAATAATGTCTATGTTACGATAACCATGGCATTTTGGTGCTTATAACAATGCGAAATGTTAGAGAAATGAACATCATAAACTAAGCGCACGAAAGCTTCGGTATTAAATAGGAAGCTCTTAGTAAAGCCACGTTCTAACGTAGTATCAAGGTAGCATGGCAATTGACCTAAATTAAGCTTAAACGAAGTCTTTAGTAAATCCGGAAATAGTTTTCAAAGAAGATTTAACGCTGGGAAAAACTAATGAGGTTAAGAAAAGTTGTATGTGCGGCCGCTGTCAAATTTTGACCCTTATTTTTGTTATATAACAAGTGTAATGTTTATTGTGTAATTGTTACGGGCGTTGCCGAGTTAAATATAAAGTAATTTGGGAATCAATTCTATAAGGCTAGGTGCTCTTAATTCCTCATTAACATTTACAGAATCTAGGTAGTGAGTTAATTATCTGTTTTATAAACTTAGTCAACCGAGTAGAGTAAGGTTATATGCTTTTTACTATTTCCGCTTAATGTTTTCTTGTATCCAGCAGTCCTACTTTGCACTTAATTCACAGAAATAGAACTGTATCTTTATATCTCACAATTTACGCATCGCAAAATGTGTCTAAATGAGGTTAATAACTTAATTTGCCACTACGACTGCTAAACTGGCTACTTAAGAGCTCTCTGGAGTGCTGACATTCTCTACAAACGTAGCTCGGGACGTTCTTAAAAACAAAATGGTAAATTTATACAAAATTCTTGACTTTATATGATTTGAGTAGTTAACCGGTAAAAAAATTATGAACAGTAAACTTAAAAATGCTAGTAAGATTTAACGGGACTTAGCGATTAAAACTTTTTGTTACCTTATAAATAAAACCAATCAAGTTCGCGTAATATTTTGTTGGAAAATTGTTATAAGAATATTCCATATTTTAGCACGGATAACCTCATGTAAGAAAAACAAATTGTTACCTCGTAGAAAAAAAGTTCTATAAAGGCTAGTCAAGGTCGCATGCACGCTTTTATGAGTCTAGGCTTACATGCCAGCTTATTTTATTCTATACAAACTCATCTATCAACCGTTGTCGTATCCTTAGGTTATTTATTTTGCCAAAATTTTTTCTCGACAATACAATAGTTATTCAAAATTAACGTACAAGTAACGTTTCTGAAACTGCTTTTATTCTTGAATTACTATAGAAAAACAGTGAAGAGTAATATTGCTATTAAAATAGATATACATTGAAAACAGTTGAGCTACAAGTTTATCTTTTTGACAGCTCTAATTTAAAAGAGAACGTTAATAGGTACTACATTGCCATTTCTTTTTTTATCCCGTTTTAACATTGCTACCCGTGAATTGTATCTAGAAGGTTTACTTATCTAATATCTAGAGATACATATTCTATTTGAAGATACTGGAGCCTCGAGAAAATATATAAGTTGAGCACGCACTTTCAGCTCGTAGTGTAGAGCTATTTGTGACCAAATGTTGAATAGAATGTCGGTAGCGATTTACAAGTGGCTCTGTTA
The DNA here is from genome assembly GCA_018246895.1 of Aspitha aspitha aspitha. Taxonomy (NCBI): domain Eukaryota; kingdom Metazoa; phylum Arthropoda; class Insecta; order Lepidoptera; family Hesperiidae; genus Aspitha; species Aspitha aspitha. The sequence goes on along the minus strand of DWGJ01003912.1, from coordinate 10,529 downwards.
GGCTGGAACCGACCGGAGATAAGCTAAAGTAATGTTTGCATTAAGGCGGGGACGCCTATGTTTCTGTAAATGGTTTATAAGGCAGGGAAATACATTGCCGACTTTGCAATTTTGCACGATTTTGCGCAAGATTTCTCTACCATTTCAAAAATGTCCCTTTCTCTTTCAAATTAGTATTTTTGTACGTAGGCTAATATTTTCTCGATAAAGTTATTTCTTTTTAAATAATCGTTAGTAGAGTTTCGATTCGCAAACAAAATTTTGAAGCACCTCAAGATTTACTGACACATTATTCGATATTTTCGATTGAAAGATTTTTGTTGAAGTAACCTTATTAATATTTAAGCAATGACAAAGAAAGTTTTGCCCGCCGTCAAAATATTTCTCCGATTCATTACAAGACAATTAAAATAAAGTACGCATTCTTTTATAGCTCTGAAACTCTTCTGAATATCCTTTGATGTAAGGTGGGTTTGTATGTATAATATTTTATACATATTGGTAAATTAATTTTATGTAGGAGTTATATATACATACATACATATAGTTACGGTTAAAATTTACAGTTGATTTAAAAATGATTCCAGTTTTGGAAACTTGAAAATAGAACATGACAATTTCTCATAAAAGTTTAAAGAAGTTTGTTGAGGTTGAACTAAGTTGTCTTATGAGAAATGTGGAGAAAGTTTCACAATAAGCATCATTCTGTTTCATACATTCATAGACGCACATGCTTAAATATTGGAAAAATACAAATTTTTTACGGTAAAACTTAGAAAAGTTCAATAAATCAGTCTATGTTTTGCACGTATTCTTTCGTACACAACAAAACATCGTCCCACCATTACAACTTTGCGTTCATACATTAACGCAAATGGGCTAAAGCTGTACCTACATTGTTCAGTAAACAAGTAAATACGTTTGCTTTTGCTAGATGACTTTAACGGCTGCAATCTCGTAATTTAATTGGGCTTAAGAATATTTGGACAATGTTTACAAAGCATTAAAAGGATGCTATCCTGTAGGGTACAGGGCTAACTTTTGTGTGTTCAATAACACTGTGAACACAAGAACATTGTCGTTAACGGGTATCCTAATCGTTTCCTTCTACAGACGAGCGGTCTTTAACCTCAAAACGTTAATGCATGGAAGCGTAATTATGTGTAACAACATGATGTGAACAATAATAGGTAATCTTTTATCTTTGTACAAACTTTGCAATGACGAGTTAGCTGGTTCCTGTAAATTGTGTTAAATATTTTATGCGCATTTTAGACTCGTTTTTGGTGTTAGATATTTACTTCAGTTATTTTAAAAGCAGTACCGACCGCAAGCGAAGTGGTTATGACGTTCAGCTCGTTCGAAACAATTCCCGTAGTTAGAAAATGTACTGTATACATTTAGAATTATTCACGGAGTCCTGAACTCCTGTACAATACGAGAAATCCCTATTTAGCTGAATATGTTTATGTACATTAATCAAATAAGCAAAGCTAACTGCCAATTAGAGTTCACACGCCGCAGTCGAACAACATGAATGTTCTCGGTGATCACCAACTCATTTGAATATTCAGCGCGGTTTGATTCGCGGCAACGCTCGCGTGCAGAAGACTTCCACTTCCATTTTCTTTCTAATGCAATATTCGCCAAACTCCCGAAGACTTTATGAAGCGGTAAGCCTTTAATTCGCTTCCGAGCACTTACAAATGCCGAGTCCACAATTTGCATACTAAATTATAAACCAAATAGAAGTCGGGTTCAACGCTATAACATCTGCCAGAAATAAAATTAGACCCGATACTTATCGTTAGTCTAATCCACAGATATGTAGTATTAATTTTTATTTATTTACTTTTTATGATATTAAATTAGTGTAAACGGCTACTACAATCTAAGTTTTAACCAAAAATTAGAAGACAGAATAACAATATTAGGCATATAAGACAGAGAGAGAAGAAGCCAAAAGAAATATATATTAATAGTATATCTAAATACATGTAGGTACGCATAAACAGAAAAAATAAAAAAAACTTAGATACGAAATTTTATTTATATAAATTTAACGTTAAAAGATTTTCAATGAATGCTTCAACAGCGGGAAGTCTGCTTGTTTTCTGAGAAGTTCTGTTTCTGAGAATATCATGGGGTACATCGTTTGAACACGTTTGAAAACATGTTCGTTAAAACGAAATAAATATGAATGTAGTTCCCGTAGATTATTACCAGTTGTCTATTATTATATTTCTAGGAGATTCTGTTTAAGGCTATTGTCATAAGCTTTTCAGGGAATGACACTAAATCTTTTCAGAAAGCGTTCTTTTTCTGTACCTAAATTCAGCAAACAAAGCATATTGTTTTGTATTGTGTATTTGTAAACAATTTCTGCTCCACTTTGACTTAAAAGAGATTTCTAGTAGAAGTCTATCCGCGGATTTTGTTTCTTTTATCGGCGATATCAACATTAATGTCAATTCTTTTTCCGATTTTCGATGTGGATCTACACTATATAATAATAATAACAAAAAACAGATTTTTAAGTTACAAGCGAAGATGACCCGGCAATTAAAAGGCCTATGATTCATTACACACCAATTTTTATCCGAATGTCCGTCTATTTGTATTAAATATAAGCATTTCTCTCGGATTGTTTGATTGTAAAGCATCAAAATTAAAGCGTTTCCAATGTTTCATATTGTAGAAATGTTTTTCTATTACCTTGCAAATTTTATGTCTTCCTTAAATATTGAGATAACGATAATTTCCTGTGAGACCGTGAGTTTTATGTATGCTGTCAGTCAATTAACAAATTATACTTTTATTTAACTACGTATTCTTAACTTTCGAAAAGCATCTACCTTGGTGTGCTCACGAATTTCATGGTTTATTACTAATATTAATATATTTTGTTTCTGGTTCTGCAACGTGAACCTACTGTTTTGTCTAAAAACATTCTCGGCTTACGGTGCGTTTAAACCTGTTTCTTTATGTTTATATACATTAAGGCAATTTGAATATAGATAAAGCTATATAAAATATTGTTATTGACATGTCTTTTCGACTTTATTAGTTTTGAAATTGAGATAATATCTTAAAATAATATAAATAAAGTCACAGGGCAGAGATCGTAACACGAATGCCAATCGGCATTAAGTCCGCCCTTTGTAATAATAATTTTTGTTACAATAAAGAGTAAAAAAAATAAATTAAAATATATACTCATCTCTTATAAATATATAAAAATCTCGTATCACGATGTTCGTTTGCGAAAATCTCCGAAACCACTGAACCGATTTCAATCACATTTTGTACATAGGTATCTATTATTTACTTAAAATAGGATAGTTTTTATAAAATAATTAATAACAAATGTCAATTAATTTTTACATAAAATCAATTTCTGAACTCACGATATTTGTCATATATGATTTGACATAATGTAACCATGGCAACGCGTGGTCAGGTCCACTAATAGTTATATATTTTTGTTATCAATCACAAAATGAAAAGAATTATCTGTCTGTGTGCATTATTACCATATTAACTAATCAATAATAAAAACTATCTAAGCTGAATGTGTATAGTATTCTTTAAAAAGGCAATTTTTTACTTCAATAAAAATGCGGAAGTCACCATGTCAAGCTACCCCCAATTTTGTGGATCGGTGCGTTACCCGCGATTTTATTACCAACGCGTAAAAATAGTACAGGTAAAATCGAAGTAGGGGTCATGTCTTGTAGTTACCTCCTCGAAAAGGTAATAAAGTCGACCCTCGCATTTCAAATGCAAATCCTGGTTGGACCGCATGCAAGCTCCAATATTTATTTAAACAACATTACTAAAGGTTCGACTTTTATATGTTGTTATTGATTCTATAACTAAAAGTCTGCTATCTGCTAGTGTGTTGTCGTTAATGTGTAAAGCGTAGGACAATGCGTGTCATGAAGTGTATTGTACACATCATCGTTACATTATTAGTATTACCTCATCTAATAGGTGCTTTTTTCTAAGAAATTCATCGATTTTTCTAGTCCTTTTTGCTTTGTGTATTGAGTAAGAAGTAAATTTTAAAATAATAGTATCAATTGCATATATTATTAAGCCTTAATTCGTAAGCAATGTTCTGTCAACGTTTGATTATTTATGGCAATTTTATATAAAAGTAACGATTATATCAGCGGATTGGTTTCCCGTTGCATACTCCTATTTCTAAAGAATCATGATAATCTGCTTTCTCCCTTTTTCACTTGTTTTGGCATGAATTACTTAGAAACGTCTTCTGCCTGCCAATGAAAATACATCATAAAAGAAATAACAAGTACACAAATAAAAAATACAATACAGCGGACAGGGTTATTGCGTAAAAACGATTTCTCTCCTGCTTCATGATTGCGTACATCTGCGTACATTTACAACATAATCCACAGCTGCGTAGTAAATCTCGCACGTAAAAATATAAATTGATTCTTGAACGCCATCCCTTTAAAATTGTATGTCGTTCGAATATTGATCGCAAGGTATTGATTGCGGAAGCACCTACAGGTACGCTTATTTATCCATATCACCTAATTGGTGCTAGTTTTGTTTCAGTCTTAACTTCTAACCTTAACATCGTTGTCTGTAACTCGGGTTAACAGCACATTCCATTAGGGCTTAGAGATATTAACTGTTTATAATACTTAAAGGAGTTACATATTTATTTTTTATTAATTTATAGACGATAGATTTCGTTTAGCGACGGCGAGTACATTTTTCGTTCTTGGTTTTTTTGCCGATTTACTTTTGTTTTGAAGTTCGTCAATAAGCTTTAGTGTTGTCAATAAAAACATTTTGTGAATGGGCGATGAACACTTTTGTGAATGCATTCGAATAATGTACTGTAAAGAACATTTTGAACTAATATTCTATTGATTTAATTGTAAATTGTAAGAAAAATATTATTAATGTTTTAAACGCAAGGTGAAATATCAAAATCCAACGGGGCTAATGGCATACCTAAATACGTCGAAACCGACCAGATGTTACCTGCCCGACTGGCCCTTACCCGACATCTGTTGTTATTTCTTTTTTATTACCTTCTGGTAGACCCTTCGTTTATTAGTGGGTGCTCGAATAATATTTATACTCGATTTTCGCGAGCTTACCACATATTAGTAATATGCATGTTATGTAATGCACCTAATATTAGCGTTGCTACAGCCTTATTACCCGCATATTGTTCGCGACATGGTATGTGTATATTCCAATAATGATCAGCGTAATTGTCCAATTACCACTATTACTTGAAAATATTACAAAAACAATTTACATATTATTACAAAACAAATTAAATGTTTCAACTCGGGAATGTTGACAAGGCTTTATTTCACATTGAGATAGGTTGTAAAAAAATATTTGTCGTTATAAGCTCTTACTTAGTATTCCTTTTAGCTATTTTCCGTTAGTGTTTAAGCTTTAATGATCAAATGTATAAGCGGATTACTTGAATATTTTATAAGTAATTTGGAAACATTTTCAAAGAAAATTTCCAATAGAAGTTTTAGGTTGCCTAATAAAATAAAGCAATCTCGGTAGCGTTAAAACCTTTTGTTTACTTTAACCTAGGGTTCAAGACAATTTTTCTTAATCCGTAATGGCTCAGCCTCATTTCTTGTCAATAATTCTACGTTATTTTTTAAATCTATTGTGACCACTTAACTTCTGGAGATTTTCATATTTGTTTACCATTCATATTTATTATTATTATTTATATGTATATCTACGAATCTAATCTACCTTTAATTGTCATCCTTAATGCAAAGTTAATAATAAAATTCAAGTGGGTACGGATTGGCCTCTCACACCTCCGAAAATATCATATAGGTACCTATGTACTTTTTAACATACTCGTATCTAAGGTATGCAGAATTCCTCACAATGACTTCCTTAACAGTTACAGCGAGCGATATTTACATTTTGAAATAATTAACGAACTAATGGATTTGAAACCCCTTTTTTCCTTGTACAGCGCACAGTTCATCAAATCACTGATCATGAAATAACATGTGTGTTACAGTAATGTTTGTATGATCTTAGAATTTTTGTATTTATTTCGCTTGTTACATTTGTAAAAAGAGGTTTAGATGCTATTTCTCGTTTAGGGCGATACAAGTTATTCAGTACCGCAATATTTCATTGTGAAACCTAAGTGAATAGCCACGTTACTGTCAATACGCGAGTCCCTTTTCATTGTTATGGAGCTATTCCGTGTAACGAAATTATTTTCTTATTTTCACAAAATTATCCCGAACTCCGTTTCGCGATCAATCTTATCGGGAGGATTTCGTATCGGCAATATTATTGGCCACGTCTTTATTGACGACTGGATTCCTAAAGCTCCCCCATTAGCGTAATTGTGGATGGAATTCTATACCGTGTTTGTTACGTTACGTATGTGTGCGCAGTTTGGTTATATTAATAAATTGAACGTAATATACGATATGATCGAACGACCATAACGATTCTATACAGAAAATGTGGATATACATGTAATTGTATTTATATAATTTTCTATATTGTTATCAAATCGTAAGTTAGAGCTGCCGATAATATGTATATTGATCTTATTATATGCTATACAAATGGAGCAGTAGATAGTGAACCAGACAAATCATTTAGGTTTTATAGTATTCATGTGAATTAAACAAAGCAACTTAATTTAAATGAATTGTTCTTCTTGGACTGGAAATTATTTTTGTTGTTATATAAATTGCCTACGCTTCGGATAAAATATGACACGGGTTTACTGATCTCACATGAAACAAAGCACATTAAGTCGAAATTTATTAATCTGTCACATTATCGCGCTATCTGTGGATTCGACAGAGAACGAATCAAACGAAACATGCCCAACCTTTGATATTTTATTTTTACCGAACACGTCAACAATTTATTGTCATTCGAAACAATAATTGCTACGTCACAGACAGATGTGACAGTAGCGAAAAAACAAACATTTTCTTTTGTAACCGAACAAATGACAGTTTATCTTGTTGCAACAACAGGAAACTAAAAATATTTTTCCAAGCCATCGGTAGCGAAGTGAATGATCGGAAACGGATAACATAAACAAAAAGGACTGTTTTGTTGGCAACAAAATGTAACGGTTATAGGCGCGTATCGACTCGTAGGTAGTGGCAGCAGAATTCGGTCCTATGCAAATCAAGCACAGTTCGATACTTTTGAATATTTATACGCGGCTGACTGTATTCTGAGTGGATCTGATCGAAATAAAAATAGGATTATACTCATATGTAAATTTCAGAAAATCTGAACAATCCATGAGCGAGCTCAGTCCGCATGGACAGCTGCGGACGGCGACATAACTCATACGGATAAGTGCACTCCACTGAAATCTAAGGAAATGCATCGTGAGATAGACTGATATAAAAATTGAACAATATTTGCGACTGCTCACTTCCTAAATCAAAATACATATCTATTGTAATTTGAAATTTGTCTCCAAATTCCGAAACAACATTTTTTCTTGTAATAGGTATTTTATTGACACCTTATCGTACTCATATTAATAGAAATCTGTGGCTATTGAATGATTTTGAATTTGCAAAATGTATTTATTTAAATTTCATTTGTAGATAACTGTCATAGAGAACTTATTCGTTTTTATACTTCGTTAGTTGTATTTGGTAACTCTTTGATAGTATAGTTTGAAATTTAAAAGACCTGTTTTCCAATGACTGAATGAAATACAATTCATTATAAGTTACCCTTTGCGAAGCGATCAAAGATATTTAAAACCGGCGCCGATGAATTAGTTGCCATAGTTATTTTGTATTTCTTTTTTATTATTTTTTAGAGACTGAAATTACTTCGCACGAATTAAGCGACTATTTGCGAAATCAATCAAATAAAATCGCATGAATAAAGGAATAACTAATAAAAAGAAATTATCCCTGGATTATATAGTATTAACAGTTTCATTTGCCAGTGCATTGTATTTGTAATCATTTACTCCTCCGTCTCATTATATAAGAAATTCACAAGGGAATATTCAGCATTTTGCTTTATCAAGTCATGAGATGAATGTGGGAATTCACAGAAGTCTAACGAAAAGGAGAGCGTGATATTTCATACGTTCTGAAGCGCTGTAATTAAATGGTTTCAGTAAAGACCCTCGGGAGAGTCGCGGTTGTTTCGCTGAATGGAATATTATCTCCTATAGAATTAATTTCGGTGACAAAAGTTACACTGGCCGTCTTAAGGATCACCAAGGACAAAATAGTGGATTAAGTTACTCTTGAGATTAGAAATTCGAAATTTGAAATTTACTGTCCATTGTTTTACTTTATTAGTTTGACTATCTATTCTATAATTATACTTAGTATCAGAATTTCAGATCAAATTCAACTACGCGTTATGGATAATGGAGTGAAGATTAAATTTTGTACGGTTGTAAATGGATTTTAAATATAAGGTAATATGTAATTATTATACAAAAAAATATTTATTATCTGTTGTTACAAGTAAAATACATATGTAAGTAACAGTTTAGGTTTAATGCGTCGTGTTATAAAATTTCAGGTTTTTGCGTTGTTATACCTCGTTAAATGTATTGCAATTTTCGTATGCACGTAATTTAGTGTAGTGCAGGTCACTGGTCTGTCCTGTTGCAATAATGAATGATATTTTGATGATAAAAGTCAGGACCAACTCCATTATTTACTGAATGTCAATGTCAGAAAAGCTAATTGTTGATTGCTGGCGCCGCGGTTACGTCCGTTAATATAGTCGTGTCTTCTACAAACAAACTTGCTCTACCACTTTAACCAAGTAACTAACAACCTCAATAAAGCTCTTACAGATTTTTAATTAAATCTACAAGATCTAAATTAAAAACGATTTATACCCAACGAATTACGTCCCGCAAGCACTAATGTCCTATAATAAATGTATATTTATGAATAGAAATCGCGAGACATTGGAAAGAATAATTTCTTTTTTATCTGTTTAAAAATATAGAGAATGTGTCTTTTCTTAATGGAACATCGCTGTCCACGCGCAGAAGATAAAAAGTTCCCGCAACGGAAATATAAAAATGGTCTGTATAAACTAGACTGAGAACTTATAAAGTTTTTTACATTCTACGTTTAATTTGGTGTTGTCTATGGTGAGCTTACATAATAACAAGTTCATGTCCTTATTATCACTATTTACTATTGAAGACTCTGTTATGAAATAATTAAATCCAGTGTAGAAAAAAACAATTTATAACAATAAACAACATACACATAACACCATACTTTCTTATTGCTGATAAGGTTTTATTTCTACCAGAAACCAAACAGCCAAGTGGTAGAGATTGAAATAAAAGGACAGGATGTAAATATAAATAACGAAAAACCGGATAACCTGATGATAACGTGGAGGGTAAAGGAAAAGGGAGGAGCAAAAGGAATGTTGCGAGTTGGAGCTGTAAATAATGGGTTTTAAATGTTAAGGGAATACAAGATATTAGAATAACGAATTGTTTTAAAAACAACGCTCCCCAAATCTAAACACATTACGTACAACGTATTAAAACACGTAATTGTTTAAGCTGTATTTTGTTCCTGAATTTACATAAAATGTTAGCTCAAATTGAAGATTTATTTATTTAAAAAATGATTTTAAGAGCAGCTTCAATGCTTATAGGAACAAAGTGCATTTGATTGGACGTCGTGAATGATGTGCTGTAGGTATGTAATAGACAGCAAAGTATGTATTCTCTTCCGGCTTTGTACTGGAGAAGTTTTTGATAAACTTTGCATAATGATTCCATCATTATCTCCTCTGCATTGTACTAGACACTGAAGAAGAAAATTTTACATAGTACAAGCGCAGCTTTTTAACTTGTAAATAGGCGGAAGCTTCCTACGTTGATAAGTTCCTGCTGAGGTGCTGTCTGTGCACAAGTGAATGGGCTTTTGCAAACTCAGCGTCAAGAGACTGGCAGAAAATTGGCCACTCATATAAAGTTAATAAACTTTTTATTGGAGCTCTTGATTTCTACTTTTACATCGTAAACATCGTAGTTTAAGTGCTTGCTGAATCTATTCAAATGGTTTTTGTGTGCGTATTGCGACAGCGTGTAGATGATAACAGGGAGTGTTAAGCGATTTACACATTCAGCGGTCAGGTCGGCGCGGATTATCCGCGGCCTGTAATGGAACTACGCAAAGCCTTTAACACCAATCTTCTAATGTTGCAATTTATTATATATAGGTATGTATATTTGTACTTTGAATTTGGGAACATTAATAAATCTTTATATATGTGGGGATATCTACAGTACTTATCACAAGCAAGCGGTAGATAAATTGGATTGGATTAGTTATGACTAGGCTTACCGTACGTCCTGGTTTGCCCGGGATAGTCCCGGTTTAAGAACCCTGTCCCGGCGTCCCGGTCAAACTTGACCAGCACCGACACCTCTCTTTTTCTTTTTAATAAAAAATATATTCACATTTATTAATATGTTTTCAATTCATAATAAT
>DWGJ01003911.1:0-12503 GCA_018246895.1 Aspitha aspitha aspitha | reverse complement strand
CCCTCTCTCCCCCCCCGCCCCCCTTCCCCTTTCGCGCGCCGCCCTCCCGGCGCGGGGGCCCCCCCCCGCCGGGAAGGTACCCCCCCCGGAACCCCCACCCCCCCCCCCCCCCTGCGAGCGCTCATAACCATTCACTGACGCCCTGCTCTGCCACACATCGCCATCGGCCTGAAGGGTTCTACTATGAAATATGTACTATTCTATGAGCCTCTGAACAAATGACGGGCGTTTGATCTAAATGTTAAAGACTAGCATTGCTAAACCGTAGATTCTGGGTCCCATTACCGCCAGGGGAAACGTTTGTGAGTAAGCCACTTGTTTGTTTATTGTTGGGCTAAACATTATCTAATATGTATATCTCATGTCCAGATATTTTAACACAGGGATTAAATTACCTAATTTACAATCAGGTAGGCTGTGTGTAGGTTAGTTCCGATACTATTATTAATTAAACCCTAGCGACGACTTATTAAACGTTTTCCAATGGTTAATGATCAGTCATATATATATATGTATATTGTAATCCCCGATCCAGGCCGCGGAGTTAGCGAAAGTGGAAAGTGTCGTGGAGTCCCTGCGCAACGAGTTGATGGCCGCTCAGCGCAGCAGCAGCGAGCAGCGCGAGCAACTCTCCCAGCTGCAGGACCAACTGCACCAGTACAAGGAGAAAAACAATGTGAGCTCATTTATGTTGAGTTATAAATACTCCTAAGACTTTGAAATGCTACTGTATGCAATATGAGTGCGGATAAAGATCTTATTTCGATTGTTAAACATATTTTATTTTTATATTTAACGAATGACATTATTTACCTCGAATGCATGCAATAAATATATAAATAAAATATTTGTCGCTAAAGTTTTCCGTCGGATTGACATTAATATCTTTAATGATTATGACTCCTACCACTCAGGAGTTGCGTACTAAAAACTGGAAAGTAATGGAGGCGTTACAGTCCGCTGAAAGGACGCTACAGACAAAGTCGGCGAGCGCGTTGCCGGCCCAAGACGTCGCTGTAAGTCTGCTTCCTTGTGTCACTCGATGTGTACCTATATCACCAAACAGACGTAATCCACATCTCAATGGTCTTTTGCATAAACCACTAAAAAACCCAGACAGAAAACTGCGTCGCGCTTAAAATTGGTTTAAAATATTTTGTAGAACCTTCAGTTTTTTTAATGACTCAGGGTTACTATTTTTGGGTAAAAGACCTAATTTTAGTTCATTTATTTGATTTTATGTATTGTTTGTAAAATTTAATTATAAAATGCATTCAGTCGGTTTGTGGACAGGATTTAATATAAATATAATGCTGATTGTTATTAAAATACATAAAATTGTTAATGTGATTTATGCAAAACAAATTTAGTGCTTTTTATTATGCAATACACTCTGTTTAGAAATATGTTACATATTTAGTTCTTCGGCCGGCTTCGCTTTGTTACGACAAAATTAGCTGTTTTCTTATATGCACTGCTGTGACAATCTATAGTTATCCTAATAAATAGTTATGTAGTGCTGCAAACATCTATTTATGATTCCACTATTCTCAATGTTATAATTTGCATACATGTTTGTTGCATATTACTAATAATAAATCGTTTGTGATTTTAATTAGCGATATATGTCGACTTTATCATTGAATGAATCCGTATTAACACAACAGGAGGCAATTGCTAAGGCACAAGCGGCCCAGTACGCAGAAGTAGCCAGCATGCTGCGCGTGGCCTGTCCCACTATCTCGCCCTCCACCCCCGCGGGCCACGACTGGCTGCAGGCCTTCGCCGAGAACCTGAAGAAGGAGCTCGAGAAAAAGGAGATGGAGAAGAAAATGCTAGAGGAGGAAATCGATAAGAAACTTCTGGAAAAAGACACGGAAAGAAAGCAACTACAGGAACAAATGGAGCAAAAACTGCGCGAAAAAGATCTGGCCGAAAAAGATATGCAGGACAGGATAAAGCGGCTGCATCAGGACAGAGAGACGGAGAAGATACGTTTCGCCGAGGAACTGAAAAAGAGCGTGGCGACTCCGGCGCAAGCGTCACGGAGCGACGGGCGACTGGAGGAGCTCGCGGCGCGGAACGAGCACCTGCAGGGCGTGGTCGAGAAGTACAAGAGAATAATCGAAGACGCGGTGAGTGGGGTCACAGATACACTATCGCGTGCTTTACAGTCGATGCACTTCCCTTCAGACGCTCCGAAAAATGCGACGTAGACACGAGGTGTACATATGTTGACAAATTCTAAATACACACTTTTAGAGTAGCTATCTCAATTTAAACATTTTATCTCTAAATTCCATTTCATGTAGTGCATTTGAAAGTGGAATCTTATTAATTTAATCGGAAGTTTGACATAAAAACATTTTTTTTCATTGTACTACATTCTAAGATGTCGTTTCGAGCTTTGAATTGGTGTCACGGGACATCAGGTAGGAACGAAGTTCCTTCGGATAATATAAAAGCAACACAATTAGCAAAAAAAAAACGTAAAACAACATAACATAACAATATATAATGTAATGTAAATAAATAAAAATAAATTAAAACATAAATTTAGTAAGCTAACATTATACACTTGCTTGTGAATACGAATATATTCGCTTGCTTGTGAATACGAATTCCGTTACCCACTTCATTTATATTTTAGTCTCATATTTTTCCCGGTTCGGTCCCCTACAAAATTCCGATCTCCGCCAAGCCTGCCGTGAGGAACTTCGTTCCAGTAACAAAAATCGAAACACCGTGTCGTTCGCCGATAACTTGTCACCGTATACACAGCTTGTAGTGGAACGGAGCGTGCGGATGATACGTTGCAGGACGGCGAGCTGAGCCGGCTGCAGGCGCGCGTCGCCAGCGAGGAGCAGCGCTGGGCGCGGCGGCTGGCCGCGGCGCAGGGCGAGCTGGCCGCGCTGCGCCAGCACACGCTCCTGCAGGTTCGGTACACTGCACACTCTACAAGTATCGAGCGCAACGGATGCGGTGCACCGGCGTTGTGCTTTCATTGACGTGCCCGAACATGGCTCACAATCATAATGGCGGCATATATCGAAGTCGCTAACGAATTAACGTCTTTTTTCAACATTGTGAATATAATCAGCTGACCTACATCGTTTACTATCCGTCTGCCTGTTTCCTAGGTTTTTCTTCAGTGAATGATAATAATAAAAAACATTTTTAAAACGAATAATCAATTTTTATATGTAGGAACCTCTGGCGTTTGCATACTCCTGCATAGAAAAATCGTTGCCAACGATCATAGAAGAGGTATAATACGCAAAGCATTCCAACTAGCATTTGTGTACTGTTTTGTGTAAAATTTAATGTGGTTTTAGTGACTACCATTAACCATTGCCTTATATTTCTCTGTTGACCAGAAAGAAAGAACATAACAAATAAATTTGTGATGTACCCTGAGGTGTCTATGGCAACATCGTGAAGGTCAACTTGACCGTGACCGTCGTCTGCCCCTCTTCTAGAAGATCTATTGTTAGAAAGCTTATATTTGTTTTTCCGTGCTCTCCTTTCGGTTAATACGGTACCGGTTTTGAATTGAACGTAATTGTATATCATGTGAGCGCTGTTCGTTGGTGACGGTGTTATATTATTCGGGGACAAAATGCGTAATGGTTATTTTCTACAGATGCAGAAAAAAATCGACGCTCTTCAGTCGGAGCTACAACAGAAGCGAGCCGCGCACAGCAACAGCTTCGCGGACGAGGAACGGATCGCACAGGTTTTTTTTTATTAGAATAGAGTAGTAAAGGAGCAGGCAGCAGTCAGAAGTGGCCGCTGCCGCCCATGGACTTCTGTAACCGACTCCTAACAGGACTGTAGCGACTGTTAATGTGAATTCAGTTAGTATAAGGTGTTAAAAATAATTAGATGGTGAGTATTCTTTAGTAACAGGACTGCAGGAATGCGACTGTTAGTGATATTTAGTATCTCTTAGTAGGTGCAGTTAGTGAGTGTTAGTAGTTACAGGTGCGAGCATGTCACACTGCACCCGCCCCACATGCGTTCCCGTACAAATATTTCATATTATCATGTAAAACTAGCTGTGCCCGCGTGGAAATCAATGTGTCACAAAGTTTTACCTGCATAATACCTACCCCGCGTGAATCGTAGGATAAAAAGAAGAGCTCCCAGCCGCCGAGATTTTTTACAATCACGCGACCCGTTCAACGGTAACCGTTTTATTTCCGTCAACTTACATGAAGCCATAATGTTCTATATACTGAAATCTTACTCAAAAATTGCACTATTTTTTAGTAAAAACTGTACAAAAATCCGTACACAGACTGGGTACTTACATACATAACATAAAGATGTTATTGTGTATTTTATTATAATTATCATCTTATTGATATTAATATTCTTAGCGTATTGATATTTACATGTAATTGTACAGAAATAAATACAAACAACTGGACATTCTTTGTTAATGTAGCTGATAATTATTATTTTACGACTTCAACATTTCTACAATGCGAAAAAGGTTTAGATGAGAGGAGTAGATAACCTTGTTACGTAGTTATTTTATAGGAAAACACATTTTGTAGGTATAACTTGTTGATAAAGTTAATAACTTTGATCTATAGTTGCGGTTTTCATTCACAGTGCGATGAATTCTAAATTATGTCGCCATTATGTATTCTACAAATATATATAATCATACTATCAATATTACACTACTCTAAAGTCGCAAACATATTTTTCAGGAACGAATTGCAGATCTGTCTGGAAAAGATGTACAAAATGGACCATTGCAAGTGAGTATTAAATGAAGCTTATAATGTATTTCGACCTTTCTCTAAGTGCCATTCAATGAAACAATGCTACACGATTTTATCGCCTCAATATTATCTTCTTTTTCTTTATGTATATAAAAATCCCATGTCACTATGTTTCTTTGCGCTAATCTCCGAAACTAATGAACCGATATCAATAAAATTTTGTAAATATTTATTGTTTGGTCCAACTTATAAGATAAGATTATTTTTATCTCAATTAATGATCTAATTTTGTTTGCAAAGTCAATGTTTTCGTTACCGGACAACGTGTAATCGGAAAAACGTCGTGCTACGGAATTTGTACAATATATGACTGATTATAACATTATTTTAATTGAACCACGGCAACTCGTGGTCGGGTCTACTAGTAACACTATAAAATGTATCCTTTCAGGTTGGATTTGAAGAAAAATAGCATACGAATAATATATAATGGGAGCGCAGTTGTGTGGTAATGAACATTTACTCGACGCACCGCACAGGCCACGTGCGCCCCGGCATTGTCGCACTGCCATCGTATTTACAATAAGGCTCTTTGATAAATTGCAACTTTTTTGTACTAATTACGGTTATTTATTAAAAAAAAACAAAAGTGAAAACGCAATAATATAGGGGTTGTAATTAATCGCATAGCAAAAGGTTTAATTGGACTGGTCATCACAGCAAGATAGCGTACTCCAAAACATATGACAAAATTCACAAAAACACTCAACCTTGTTGTGTTTTCATTCACATATCATTCACTCTATGTAATCATTTTGATATTTCAGTAAGTTTATCATTTAATCACTGAAACAATTGTTTGTTTCCTAAGCATAACAATAGTCTTTACGAAATCTTGCATTCATTCATAGATGTAATTTATATTTTGCCTTTTCTAGTTGGAAAATTAAAATATAAATAGAAACAATGACAGTTTATGAAGGTACAATAATTCAAGCATTTTGTTTGTTATGTATCTGTTAGATTTACCGACATCTATCCATATAATTTCATCGCAAGATTAGTCTTGCGATACTTTTTTTAATATTGTCAACTTTTTCATCTTTATTTACATGTCAAAGTGATCAATTTTTAAAATACAATTTATTATAAGCATGTGTTGTATGGAAAGTTGTGATTATAATAGTACCAGTGCCAGATTTAATTCCTTTCAGTTAATATACATTATTAATGTAATCTCGAAATCATAATCCTCCAAACTCCTATTAGATTGCTTAAGTGCCGCGGTCGTTACGTGAACTAATGCCACTTCAGTGTATTTATTGAGTTAAGAATCGAAGTTTCCTTATATCATACAATAAATATGTCGCGATAGTTTTAATACGGCAACTATGGATGTCCAATATTGACAAGTTTCTGTAACTGTTTACAGATAGCAGCTGAAATAAGTATGTCGTAGCCTTGAAATGGTTTTTTTTTAATTTAGGTCCATTTCATTAGTTTAATTTTTATGCTATAATTACGTGATAAATAATTTAGCATTTTATTTAGCTATATTCGTAGCACTAAACTGAGTAGGTTCCTCCTGTAGCGGAGCGTTGTGGGAGGGGTGACAGATGATGTAAAGCAACTCCCTCAACATATACAGTGATAGTATTAAAATAAGTGCACCTAAATTCAAATGCTATAATTACATTTGACAAACAAACGAACAAAATGAAGTATAATATAATGTACTACTCATATAGTATATGGAACTAAAGAGAACAAAGATTTGAAATCTATATCCATATCGATACTTAAATGTGTGTTATTGTATTATTTGCATAGCTTTTACTATCTTTTACCCGTTTTGCCGAAATTTATAATAACTTGATCCAGTATCTTAACGTTAACATGCTCATTTGTATAGTATTCGTCTTCCAGATTGATTGCGTGACTGTCACATCTTGATCACTTCTCTACTAAGCAATAGGAAAATAGCTCTTGAAATGCTAGTTTATTGTCAGTCAAATTTGATACTATATTTACGTGCTACCTCATTTTTCATATCTCGTCACACTAATTCGATCAAATTGAGATTCTCGTGATGCGGTAGCAAGTAAATAATAGAATGACACTTTTTTTTAAATGACAGCGATTTTATAACGTTTTTCTGGATTATTTTGCTACGCGAATTCGAACAACACAAAAAAAAGCTTATTTTGAGAACTAATCGGAGGACGATCTCCGACTACAAATCTCGTGTGCGTCGTTATCTCGAGCGATGTTGCCGTCAATCACACTAAAGTCTCGCAACATTTGACTTACAGAAGGTAAATACCCTCCAGCACCGCCCCACTGCCCTACGGACCCACTCAGTTACGGGCTACATCTCTAGTATGTTTTATGCTAACATGACCCATTTGGAAAAAACTGTTGCATTATAAGTAAGAAACGATAAAAGTAAATTTTTGCGCCTCATTTTAGTGATTTATAGCAGGTTGAGTTGAGGTCTGTTTACCTACTTCATCACAGTTGTTGAATAAGTAACGCCATGTTAACGTAAATCGCCTTTAACATTGAGATCGTGCAATCAAAATTAATGACATATATATAGATATTTTTTTATGTAAAATATATTTTTTAACAAAAACTAATTTTTATTTTATAAAATTACTATTATTAAGTACATTCAATGATATTGGACTATAGTCGCCATTGCAATGTTTAAAACAGAAATGTCTATGGCCACTAAATACTATTTTGTTTTATTATAGTTATTATTTTACTCCGAATTTAAAATTGAGCGTGAATTTTAATAATTTTAGGGAATGTTATTTACTGTTTAGAAGTATATTATTTATGAGTAATCTTTGTACTAGTGCATAATCTTTTCTGTCAGTGCCTTAGGGTAAGATTTCAATTTGATAGCCGACTGTTTCATTTCTAGTTATATTGAAATCACATGCATGGTTAACATTAGTTTTATGATTTTAGAAGTATCCATTTCACTTTTATAATTGCCGAATAGTATAAACTACGATGACTAAGTGTGAATTTTGTGTCAAAATGTCCTAAAAATTAAATAGTAGTAGAGAGGGGAAAATAATACATTAATGTTAAGTAAGCCAGTTTATATGATGATTCATATATTAGATAAAGACATTATGAAATAAAATATTTCTACGATTAATTTGTTTTATTTTTTATACCTACACAACTTTAAATAACACGACATTTCGTTTCCCCGGGAGTCAATTAAATCATAGCCGTAGTGTTTTTTAAAAACATTAATATCACCTACATCATTTTTGGAAAAAAATCGATAAAAATGTTAATTTTCTATCTATGTAATGACTAGGTTTCGGGGTCACAATAGAATTTACGACCCTCAATCTACAGTCGACACTAGGTCTAATCTTCAAAATCACATTTAGTAAGCTTGATGAATCTAAATAAATTAATGTTAAAAACAAACTTATTTTAACGTATTAGTTTTGTATTAGTTGTATTAGTTTTCGTATGCTCCTCATGAAGCCCTTTCATTTGATATCCATACTGAGGTAGTTCAGAAAAAATAAGTTCGCCATATTGCAATTAGAATGACGTCACATAGTTAAGCATGCATTCTCATTCAGGATTTAATAAGCGTGTATACCAAATTTCAGCTGAATCAGCTAAAGATAACTAATCCTTTAATTCCATATACAACGTATCTATTACATCTACGTATATTCACGGGGGAGAAAGGATTTACTGTCTGCCAGGTCATAGGAACCGACGTACCGGTCTGCCTTCAGAAGTATAAGCTTCTGATACTTCAAATACACGATTTATGGTTTCTAAAAATATATTTTTTTTATTACCAGATGGTCTGCCATCCTTTTTGATAACGGTCTGTCGTTTAATTTTGAAATGGCTATAATAGTATATTTTGACATATCCAAACGGCAGCTTTCTTCAAATCCATGTTTTGTTCATGAAATTATCACACCTATCGCACCTGTTTATACCTAGGGGCACCGTGACTGCGCTTAGCTAATCCCCATCTCATGGTCGGTAAGAAAAGCAGATTCACTGAGGAAATCATAGGCTTTTTTCATTATTGTGTTGTCTGCCGTCCACTGGCTCTGTAGCTATAATCACTCGCACCACCGCATATTTTAATTAATGAAAAACGATTGGTTTGCGTCATTTACTACTATACAATATATTCTCTATGGTTTGTGTTTGCGTTTGGTTAGGCGCTACAATACGTAATATTGCATAGGTATATACTTAATTCGGACAAAGTTTCGCGTATCGATATAATATGGTTAAAATACATTTAACGTTATAAATTACGTTTTGATATACTTCATTCTCATCTTTATTCGTTATTAATGTTCAGGAACTATTTTTTTAGTATCAATAAGAAGGCAGTGTTTCTGTTTTCTACGTTGACAGTCAAACCTGGCTATTTTGGCGAGGTGATCTTTTTAAGAAAATGACTGCTGAAGTTGCTGTTAAAAACGTCGATAATGCATGTGAGACAGCAGAGGAATTCACTAGAGTATTCTACAAGCAAGTGGACAACAGCCGACATTTGACATCGAAGCTTTATTTGGATACTGGACTGCTGGTGTGGAATGGAAACGGTGTGAATGGAAATGATAAAATACAGAAGTTCCTAATGGACCTACCCGCCAGTAACCACGTGCTGAAGACTTTGGATGCGCAACCGATCACAGACAGTTTGGTAGCTAATAAACTAACCTACTTGATCCAAGCCTGTGGTGATGTTACATATCAAAATGAAGATGCGAGGAAACCATTTCAACAGACCTTTTTAATTGTTGCGGTTGACGGCAAATGGAAAATTGCATCTGATTGCTTTAGATTGCAAGTTCCTTATAACAGTTAATACAATGTACCAGTATGGTTAAAAAAATAAACACTTAAATTGATTTATATTACTGTTATTATTTCTACTAATAAGCAAAAAATAGATAAAACAAAGTGTTAAAAGTTGTATTTCTCAAAGTACACCTAAATAAAATTGAAGTGTCTGTCAGTCATTTCAAAATAAATGCGTTTTCTCAAGTGGTTATTACACATACCGATATACATACTTAATTTACACATTACTAAAACAAACTAAATTTTTGTATCTCTGTATGTCTCTTTCTATTGGTCCAGGTTGATCTCTAAGAACAGCTGAACCGATTTTAATGGGACTTTACTGGTAGATACAGGAGGACTACAGATACAGATACAGATAGGATAGATTTTATCTCAATATTTCTAGGGGAACGGTATCTACGTAGGCATAGCTAGTATTAAATAAAAGTATAAATAAACAAGTAATGTAATGTATGTGAAGTAAAAAATAAACAATTTAATTAGAATCCAATTATTATCAATTATGTTGTTTGCTTATGTTTTTGCCGTCATTTTCTTAAATTTATCTATTTCCCTTTCACTGAATACATAAATTTTAACATTTTCCATGTGAACCCAAGTAAAAGTCACAATTAGCACAAAAATGTTCGGCTCGTTTGCATGTTGGTATCAAGTAGGGTATGGCAGCGAAACAGCAAAGCATACACCAGCTGAAACCAACCAGAACAATACATATTTGATTATTACAAGAAAATAATATCCACACTTTGACGCACTTACAATGTGAATCCACAAATGAAACCAGACAACATATGTGTTGTATGTGAATTGACATATTTAACTTTTGTTAACTCTTGCTTGTTACAGTTTGGACAGGTAAACAGAATTGGCCTGTTCTGCAGTTGTGGTTGAACTATAACAGTGTGATAAACTATTGGCTGGTTATTCTGGGCCGATATTGAAGCAGTATATGGAGGTGGTGGGTCTTGATATTGACCAATAGTTTCCATATTTAGCATCACCTCTGTTCTTCTAGTATTGTTTGAGGTCACATGGACTGCACTATTATTCATATTTTAAAGCCTGCTTAACTTAAAACCATCACTTCACTGAAGTTGTACAATGGATTCATAGTTTTATCTTCTACCAGCGAGAATTTCATTATCAGTTCAACATTGTCAGTGTTATCTTATCATCAAAAGATATGTAATGCAGTTATATTTGTTTTCTATATACAAAATAATCTATAATATCATTTTGTTGTACTACTAGTAGTAAGGTAAGAAAAAACGACATAACATGTGTTTTTACAAGCTTTAATATATTTAAATGGCATATTACAATTATAAAGGTATACTTGAAACAACTCGATACAGTTACTACGCAGTATTATATGTATATGAAATATATGATTAACCACAGGCAATAAAGAACGGCAATAAATTAGTTAAGTCAATCATTTCTTGGTGTATTCAAAATGTAACCATAATAACATTATTTTTTGTAACACTACTAGAAATAACTTATGTTTATGTTTCAATTTTTGAATATAAATCGCCCAGTACTACACCAGTGAAAACAATAATGAGATGTTGGTTACTTCTCTTGCTTTAAACACATAAGACGTGATAGAAACCTAGTATGTTTTGGCAATTCTGTAATTTATACTTTATAAAAATAAATAAAGTGGAATGCAAGGAAACATTTCTGTAGGAAATTTCTTTAACTTTCTGCCTACCGTTTTGTTTATATAATATGTATCACCTATAGTTACAAAAATACATTATATGACTTAGAACTATAAATAAATTGTCTTTACAATAAATTAGGCTCATAATTATAATAATCATGTTAAAATAAATATTCACATAACAACTGTAATATATAAGTATTACTTAGCCTAATAAATGATATAAAGCTATATCATTTATTAGGCTATATCAGTCAACAAGTTAAACTTAATATTTTTCTACAGGTAATTGTGTATGGAAAAATAAATATAAGACATCTGAATAAAGATACAATATACAAATATTTATCATATTATATTTAGAGTTGCCTGTGTAAGTAATCATTCTTAAACATATTGCTTATAACAATTAAATAGATATTTATCTATTGAAATAATTGATACAGCAGATTAATAATAAATATATTTGTATACTACACCACATATATACGTAAAAAATCACTCTCTTAACATCAGTCCATAAGATAATTATAAACAATTTTACATAGCATAAAGTTTCATGTGTTATTCAATGGAAGCTTATTCTGATTATTACAATTATTGGGATAACAATCAAGGTCTAGTAAAAAGCCATCTGTTGTCAAAAAGTAGCTGCCTGCTATGGGTGTTTACTAGAGGTTTCCAATATTTTACTTATATTTTATGGAAGGGTTCATTAATGACATTTTTAAACTAACACATTTACACAATTAAGTTTTATTATAGTGATAAAATGTAGGTGCAATATGCAGAATTTTTAAATGAAAATATTTAGTGTGAAATTTTCTATTGAAAAAAGTGATCTTAAACTAATTTACAGAGTAATTTTAAGATATCTTAACAAAAATGTATGTCATTTTCAATATTATTTATAATAGCACTACATCATAATATTAAGTCTAAACAATGATATATTGCTATTAGACATTAAATATTTCCATTTAATGACTTCATAGCCAAGTTTATAGAAATTATGTACAACTAAATTTAATAAATTAAATAAGTATTGGATAGATTGATTTTAACCTACTTTCTTCATTTCAAGAGGTAATTTTCAATATGTGTCAAGTCAACTTTTATACAAATCAAGAAACAATAACTTTTATGTATTATGACTAATTTGGCTTTAACTGAAGTATTTAATAGTTTGTCTATATTAATTAAATGTTGCACGT
>DWGJ01003910.1:0-12506 GCA_018246895.1 Aspitha aspitha aspitha | reverse complement strand
AGAGGGTCAATTCCTGACAGAACTCGAGTCAATTCGTATCTGCGACTCTATGATACATGCAGTTGAAGTTCGTAATTTTGTTCAAAATTTCGATAATTCCGTAACCTAGAGCAATTACGAGCGTCCCTTCGATAAATTATGAACGATATACTCGTAGATAAATAACAAACGTCATAGGAAGCACTATCTTAAGTTTTGAATAATACTCCGACGATGAGAATTTGTTCTACGCATCTATACTAATATGCATGTATCTCTGAGTAAGCATGATAAAAATATTTGATACAGTTTCAATTCTGTGATCCGGTGTTTGTTTGCTACTGTTGGACAGACTGGATTAATAAACGATTTTCGTGTTCAAATAAAACTTAAACATGACTCATCTAGATTCTGCTGTAATATGGTTCGTGCTGTTGACTTATTCAGCTATCCGCTATCGCCGCACCAACCGGCGCCCTGCGGTTAGTTGTAACTTAACATACCTTCGCTGAATCTTTAATGGACATTCGCTTAATGTGTGCTAGTTGCCAACTTCGCTGCTCGTTGACTTGTTTATTTTGAAACGTTGAAAGCGATCCGGTTTAAAGGGAAATTAGGGCAAATATGGACCCGACTGTACCCACACGTTCCATAACTAACATTCAAAATTTCTGCAAAGGATTCATTAAATCATAATTAATTCTCGTAAAATGTATATTTGGGTTTTCATTTTCATATATAGTTTGGAAGTTCTCGAAATGTGTGTTAGAGTGTGATAAATTTATATACGTAGAGAATACAATATGTACAATAATATGTACAATTTCTTCAAGATTTTGCAAATTTAATATTACTAAGAACGTTATTTAAAAAAATTATATTATCGTTAATAGACCTTAGTGAGTCTATGTAAACCGTAACGTCTACAACGGGAATACTGGATTCTTATTTATCTGTTCAGATTAATTTTTCAATCGAATGCGATGAATTTAAGAGTAGGTACAGAAATAATTGTTTAACATTACAATTTATATTACCCTCACCTGTAGTAAATCTACAACGGAATTAATTCCATTACCAATACAAACATCTACCTCACGGCAGGCCGTACCCCGTTCTCAAACGAAGCACTCGGTTCCCTACTTCGCAAATTAGATTTCGCATAAAGCCTATTTTAATTTGCGCCGTCGCTAAACATTGCAAGCTCTTTAATGTTTAAGCGGGCGCACAAACTCTCGGTATTGACTCTGAGCGAGCCGCGACGGCAGCGGCCCGGCCGGTTGACATTCGTGTACAGAGCAAATATGTTCTTGGTGGCGCGACCCGACCCGGCCGGCGCGATAATAAGCTTACCGTCGAGGGCGGGCGCCCCGCATCCCCGCCCAGCCATTGCGGCGTTATTAAGAGCGCCGTCACTACAATTATTCCACACAAACGCACCGTTGAGTTCTTTCAGCATTCTAAGGAACGTTTGTATAACGTTTCATAATTATTATCACAGTAGTAATAACCTGTGTGTATTAAAAAGATAGAAAAGATTACGTTACCTGCAATAACCTACACATATTTTTTCACTTTATCGTCTTAAGAAAAATGTTATCACGTCAAATTGAATCGCCTGTGTTTTTGTTCAGTTATGTATTCACTCCATAACGGTGTTTGTATGAAATAATTGTACTAAATGAAATTGTAGCGCTCTTAAATTCTTTTGTTTGCTACAGCGGACTGGCGGCCAGTTATTTACGTGCGGTCGAACGCCGGATCAACGTAAATATCCCTACCATATTCCATCTTTTGAACTTCGGATAAAAGGGTGAATCGACCGCAGAATTTCGTAACGACAAATTAAGCTTTCAAAGCTGAAAATTCCATTTGACCATAACAGAATTTTATTACATTCATTTTAGTCAAATAGTTACTTACGATCAAGACAGCAGGTGCTCTCATTCTTAACCGTTTTATGGCTACGGTGAGCATAATCGTATGAAAAGAGGGAAGGCAATTATAAAATAAACGACATAAATTAAAATGAGAAAATCCGAGCGCCACCCTCGCCGAATTCAGAGATCTAAGCGCCGGGCGTACTTCATTTCGAGAACATTATTCTCTGTTCAACAATAAAACTCATTAATTCTCTTGTGCGGTCGCGTTTCATAAATGTTTCACGTATTAATAAAATTAACAAAGCGTCGGCACGCGAGAGGGCTATTTCCCGGCGAAACGCCGCAGCAGAGCACAATAGAATCTAAAATAAATACGTGGACTTCTGCAAACAGAGTTTCGTACATACCGTCCACCTGGCGAGCGGCGAGGCAAAAGGCAATAAGCTGCTGGCCTCCGAGCTATTGGAAATTAACTGCGTCCAACAGACTTCAATTAATGCCCGCAAGGCTTACTCCGCTTGGTAACATCGTCTTAACTTATCCCAAATGATTTAACAGATTTATACATAACGGTATTATTACAGTAAATAAAATGTCTTTTCATTCAATACCCGTACATTAGTTACTCTTACAACTTCAGTATATTTTCAGTACTTAATCTGCTTCTTCCTTTTACACATCGTTTTTGTTTTCTTAATTATGACGAGATATTCGACGAGATCGGTCTGACACGTGCTCACTACAAACCTTATCTAAGTTAATATGCCTCATTGACTATTTTGAACGCAATGGTAATCCCAGTTTTATCTTGTGAAGAAACTCGACTCCATGCTATGACTGCATTCTGCGAGCTACCCTCATTGGCCGATCTCTATCTAGTTCAAACGCGTGGACGTCAAACCGCCACTTATCGGCTAAATTACACCGTTATACTCGCTCCTCGCAAAAACTGTCGGTAATCCTTTTCTACTGAGCTCGACCGTTTCCCCTACTATTTGTTTTTATAGACGGGATCAACATTAGACAAGATAACAGATATGTATGCTTAGTAAAAAGCATAAAAAACCACCATAGGTACTTACTTATGTATATTATAATCATTGTTAAATGTATTTTCAAAAGTCTATGATTAAAACTTGTTTCACTGAAACACGAATGTGTCTTTTTTATCTTCTTGATATCGTTTACAAATTTAACAAATAATTTGATTTAGAGAAGACCTACCTAATAAATAAACTTAATTCAGTATCGATTTTAATAAATATAATATCACTTACACTTGTAATGTAATGAGAGTTACTCTACCTGTTTTAAAAGTTTTAAACAAAATACCTTATCGTAGACGTTTGCGGTGTATAAATATCACTGATTCAGTATTTCGATGAGAAACCGCAAGCCGCATCACAGTAGGGGCAGAGCTTAGCGATCTCCGATGCTTCCTGCCGGTGGATTTTATTGCCATTCGTATTGTCGCCCCGAGATTTACTCTGACACGTCGAGAATTCGTTTGTTGACGTTTTACCGATTTATTCGAACGTACGTTTTTTCAAAATTCAACGTAGCTACCACGTCGGGGGATTAGTGTGTTGAATTCGGTTTTACTGATGTGAAAATCCTGGGACGATTACAGCGCTTACGAACGGTACTCGCCTCTCTATGATTTTACTTTAATTGATAGTTACAAATGCCGATACTATCAGACATGTTTGTGGCTCCTTTCATAATGAGATGTTGAGTTGTGTGCACCGGTGGAACAATAAAAAAAGAATTGAAAAAGGTATTTGATGTTACAATGCGTTTGCTCTTAGTTGAGGAGTATTATCGGAGAAAAATACCGTAATAACACCCTCAATACAAGCTCGTAGCCGTGCTAATTGTAATACGAAGCGGCTGCACCGCTGACGCTGTTTTAATCGAGTTCTCTCTCGGTTTTGCACCATTGTTTCCGTTGTCGCTCTCTAAGCGGATACACAGAACATTGATTGCGTTAAGGTATTTCATTGCGCTAATGGTACAAATTTTGCAACTTCGTAAAATATCTACTTAATACCCCACGAATTCGATTGGTGAAGATTGTAGAAGGGTTTATTATCAGTATTTAATGCGGGTATCTATCAATTGCTGAATGTCGATTAAAGCGCGGAAATTAATACCAAAAATGTTTACGGGCAACCATCCACCCGAGCGCAACTTTCCTAACTTAATTTATGAATCGTTTGCGTTCTGTACAAACGATAGGATCACAACCGCTTTATTGCCGTTTAATTGACGTTAAACCGTAACGCATACATTGACGTCATAAAGCGAGGACACAGCTATCATTATTTCGTGGCGCTCGGTAATTTCTGGAGCACGTTGACGCCTCGCCTCATTTAATCGCCACATTACATGCAAAGTGCATCTCTTAGTCTCTTACATGTAAAACAGTCCCGTCGGGTATTTAAATTTTCGCCTTTCCCGTAATTTGTTGAGTGCAGACAAAGGCTTTAGTAGGGTTGGCGTCTGTGTAATCAATAACTCAGAAACTATGGCTATCATGTATTCAGATGTAACAATACAAATGCTATCACAAATTGATGGCCCGTCTTCTAGTAAAATGATCATGTTCTTTCCAATTATGTGGAATTGAAACCAATACTTCGGGTTTCTTGTTAAAAAATGTAAAACATGTAGGTAGGTACCTAAATATCTTAAAGCCACAATGTACCACAAAATTGCACTATCAGAACGGAACCCTACAAAGAGATTTTTTCAATTTCTCACCAAAACATCATACAAAAATCTATTATTTGAACGTTACCACAAACATAAGTATAGAATGGTATCTGATTTTTTTGTGAGTGGCAGCCCTATTTGTGAGGAAACAGTGTTAATGTTTCCCGACGTATTATACGTTATACCACACATTACACCTGCGCTCCACTCCGCTTCGCAGCCGAGTGTGGAAACTGATTAATTATCGCCATCGAGAGAACCGCCCGTGAATGTTGTGGCGTGATTGATATGTGTATTCCTTACACGTACACAAAGAGGGTGCGAGAGACTTCGCCTATCAATTGAATAAGATCTTTGTAATAACCGTAGAAGTTGACGAATTCGAAAGCGTGAAGGAAGCTGCATAGATAAACACCATTACGTTATTTTAACAACTGCACGCGTTGTTTGATATTAGGATGTAGACGACACCCAAACCTACCGAAGGAACAATAGAAAGTTTGAAAATTAAAAAGAAAGTTAAAGAACATTGTAAGGTACGTTGCATCTTCACACAATTTAAATGCCCATTACAAAATATTTCATCATACTTTTCGTGTTGCTAACGCTAAACATAACACAAGGTTCCAATGAGTTGTATCTTAAGATTTTTTCTCACTTAAGCAGACGAGGTGTGAGAAGTCGAAGGATTTTTTCTGGCACTAAAAAGGTCATAATTTGCCGAGGGGCGTAATGGCGCAGAGCTGCTGACCAATGGCCGGCGAAGGGAGGATCCGCTGATAAGGGGTGATAAGGACTGTAATCTCCTTAAGTAGGGTAAGCGACTTAGTGGCCACAAAGCTTTTGTTATTGTGTATTTTAGTTGAGCTTAGTACGATAACAATTTTTATTTGGCGGAACTTTTTTATTTGTAAAAAGCTGCTGAATTAGGAGGATTGTTTTATTACAATTAACTTAATAAATGAAATAAACGAGATATAACAGAAATAATAAATACATAGAAAGATAGAATCTACAAACTAAAATTGCGAGGAACTTTTGATTCATTCGTTATACGGGATTCTTAGTTGCGTTTTATAGCAAACACGGCCATAACACGCACAACTTAGTACTTTAAAACACTATAAACCACTTGGAGAAATAAACTGAGCGCAAAGCATAAAATTTAACGTCCCAAGTAAGGAATGGTTGAGTGTCGTTATTTGGAACACCTCACGCCCCGATGGTGTAATTCATTTTCAAGTTGGCTCATTAATTAATTGGCCGTCCACCGATGAGCCCGGTTATTACGACCACAATAAAGTACTGAATAATCGTTCCAGTCGCGAGTGAACTACAAAATGTTGCTTTGCGTTCTGCAATGCATGCAATTTTAAAACTTAATTAAGCATACTAGGATTATTAAAATAGAAAGCCTAATGATAAGCATTTTCGCAATTCACATAAAAAATTATTACATTTTCATTCGTTTTCGTTTGAAAGTTGAGCTTATAATTTCATTTCACGAGCCAAGTTTAGTAGTTTTTAATAATAAACATGATTATACGAATCAGAATATACGTATAAAGTTCGATAACAGAAATATATTGGAGGTCGCGTGAAGGCTGTAGTCCATTTTTAACTGGCTTCAGTAGTAGGCAGTTGGTAAGTTCAAAACAGTTGCGCATCGGACGTGGTCGGCTGGAGGCTTCATTTGTTATCACTCTGCAAGGCGTTACAAATAACAATATGGACAGAAGTTGTACCGCCATTAACATTTTATAGGTTTTTTGGGCGCTTGCCAAGGAATTGTGGATTCAGAGAAACGCGTATAATTAAGGCCGATAGCAATCAAATAATCAAATGTAGAAAATGAAACATACTAAATTAATTCCATTTATATGAAAAACTATATTTATATTTGTACCTACGTACTTGCTTATTGCGATTACATTTTTTAAACCATTTCTGCATTCTCTTTTAAAATCACGTGTCGTCACTATAATCTATGAAATCAAGAAATTTTGTCTATTCGTATTTGATCCCACGCAAAGAATGACATATTACAATCACCTAATATTGTTACATGTAATTACTTAAGAAAACACAAGTGGTTTCCAAATGTTCCTATTAATAGTTTTTTTTCTACTTTATAGTTAGCATAGATAGGTATATATTTATCTTATAAAAAGCAATTAAAGAGTTATTTAGAACAATTCCGTTTACGATCTGACTTGGAAGGAAGGCTTTTAAACGCAGCTCTGGGTTTACTGGTATTTTATAGCAGAATTTTGCAATCTTACGAGAAGCAAATATAATTGTGAGAATAAACTTATATTTAAATGCTCTTAAGATATTCCTTATCTATTCGACTCTTTTATCCCAGGTAGGTATTAATTATGAACGTGTACCTACTCAAAATATTGACGTTTACTCTTCTTGTGCTTGAGATGCCTATTTAGTTTGATTGCTCTGCGAAAATAGCAGGCGGTTTAAACATTTCATTGATACATTCTACTTATGCTAAGAATAATATATTATTTAGAAAAAATACCTAATAGCAATTAGAGATTAAAGCTATAAAACTAAGAAACACCTATTGATCGCTGGGCAGAAGACCATTTTTACAAATAACAACATGTAATCAGAGGTATGAATAAACAGTTATAGGATATGTAATAATGAAAGACATTATCAATTGATTTGTCCTAGACATTGCTTTAAATACGACATTTAATATAGAACTTAGCGTGAAGCACCGCGACCCCAATTGCCGTGCCATAATTTTAGCCACATTTCGAGGACGAGGCTTAATCGTTTTAAACAAATGTAACGGTAAACCAAACAAAGGTACGGTTAGGTAATAATTTAATTCAATTGCGTACATTTCTGTAAACCGATTTACGGGTAATTTCTATTCATATTTACCACGTAGACAGGGACCGCGACTTGTTTTGTGGCAGTTCTAACGGCTGGAATGCCCGTGGAATGTAAATCAACAGGAGATTCTATATTACGTGTCGCCTGCGCTGTGACCAACGGACGTATATTTAGCAAGACATCCTGGTATCGCGTCTCAGTAGTCATTGATTGTCAAATCTTTGTCCAGTGGGCAATTAACCTGACAGCTGATCTGGAAGTTATAGTTTATATTCCAAATCAGGGCAAGTATTTACGAGTATTATGATAATGAACATGTTAAATCTGTAAGTGTTTTTATTGATGCAACTATTTTTCATTATCGATATTGTGGGGAGCTAAACCTACATCTGTTAAAGCTCTCTCACTCCCGGCATCCTGGTCTACCACTTTAAACCTTTTCATTCTAAAGGATAGCCTTTCCAATGGTGAGCCGAGAAAAGCCTTGAATATTATAATAATTAAGAGTGATATTTCTGTACCTTACTGTATGATTCCATAATGCCTGTGTTATAGTGACCGGACAGCTGATAAACATACGATATAGTACTTATATAGATATTTGTATTACGACCAGACACAGAACAAACAGATGTGCTCATCACACAAATGTTTGTCCTGGGTGGGAATCGAATCCACGACCTCCGGTTTTTCAGTCAGGGTCTTTAATCACTTGACTACGAGGCCCGTCAAATATGTAAAAAATATGTGAGAAATCCTGAGGTTCCACGTACTTTTGGTGACAATACGCAGCGGTAATATTTGCGTAATTCTCGTCGTCTTCGCAATTTTATAACTTTACAAGTTAAATGCGTGGAAACTGCCGCACGTTGCGCTAATGTCGCGACTGGGAACGGATGCGGATGGAAATTAAACTGCCTTAACTTTGTGCGCATATTTATTTGAACATAATTCAATTTCGGCAATAAATAACCTTACGATACACGGTAACAAAATATATTTGATTTCAATCATCCATTGAATCAGGTACATGTTGTCACTAATGCGATTGAATAATTAAGTTTCAACTTTGTGTTAGTTTTGAAATACATAGGTACTCATATTTAATACATACACATGCTAAGTTCACATACTAAGTCTTTACATATGTTGCCTGATAGAGATCGATCGATTCTTAGAGCCTCTTGTATGTTACTCTGTTTCTTTGTTTCTGTAGTTTATGATGAACAATAAAGAATCTTTGTATTGTTCTATCCATAGCACATCGAATTGTATCTGAGAACATTCTAGAAGTATTGCTCAAACAGAACTAAATAGAAACGCCTCGCGTGCCATAGTGCTGTTCTTTTGCACCTTGCAGACTCGTCTCAAAACAAGTGTTTTCGGTTCAAACAAATAAATAAATATGTACAGCTAATAAATAATTCACGGTATAATTACACAATACTTTCATATATCTAATAAATAATCCTTAATTACCATATAATATACAACCATTACCAATTTAATCAACAACAACAACACGGTACATATGTACATATTTACAATAGGGTTGATAAGTAACTAGGTAGTGTATTCAAAATGCTGGTAAGATTCAGAGTTGATAAATGGATGCCAGATTTCTATGTGGAGGCAACCCTAACGATCTTACAACTGTACTGTGTTACTATGCTCACCACCCACTCATAAAGGAATACATAAATAAAAGATCAGTTCGTAAGCAAAAGATACGTTTACGAATCAGGCTATATCGCGTATGTCAGCCATCCAGGGTTGGCTGGGAGAAAACACTATCGGTATAAAATTCTGTTACACTTTTAATTCTGTTACATCGCTATTTCTAACGAGTTTACGATAAATAACATTTATATATTTGGTATTTAATAATACCAAATTATTTCTGCGTATGTCTAAGCGGGATAAACCAAAAATGTATCAAAAGTATTACATACGATTCCAGTAATTTTATATCTGACTTTTAAAAAATTAACTCGACCAGAACCGGTTGTATTTGCTACTTATATATGAATATATAAATACTTGAACGGTTCACTGTTATTAACGCAACAAAAAACTATTAGAAATGTTAATGGAACCTTTCCTAAAAAGGAAAAATTAAGAGTTCGGGTTTCCTATAGATCGCAATTATTAATTCTAATTATAATGTTAAACATACTCTAAATTTGGTTAGCTTTTAAATGGACGTTGTTAAAAAGTAATTTTAGATTGACAAATATTTTAATACAATCCGTTTAAATTAGGTTGGTACCACACCCAGTTTTCCAATGAATATCATACAATAACAAAAATTAAATTAGATAAACAATATAAATAAAAAATATGTACTCCATCTGTGTAATTTATTAACTCTTCCTCATCCAAAGAAATTTCCACTATAAAACATCTTTATAATTTGATGTCACTACCGATAGGTACATACCTTATTATATGCAGGTAATTATAATTACTCTTTTTCAATGATTATAAGTAAATAACATAATACACATGGAGTATTCGATGATGTAATCGAGTCAAATTTTTTATTCGATAATTAAGTACTTAGAATACTGATACTTCATGTATAAATTATTATTAAGTACTTAAATAATTATATGCTGAAAGTTCGTGTGTAAACTATAGTTAAGTACATAATTATACGCTGGAAGTTCGTGTCTAAACTATAGTTCAGTACCTATATAATTGTATGCTGGAAGTTCGTGTATAAACTGTAGTTCAGTACCTATTTATTATATGCTGGAAGTTCGTGTGTAAACTATAGTTAAGTACATAATTATATGCTGGAAGTTCATTTGTAAACTATATTTAAGGAGGTACATAATTATATGCTGGAAGTTCGTGTATAAACGGTAGTAAGTACATAATTGTTCACCTATTCTTAATAATATTACTAAAAATGGTAGCTGACTATTGTTGATGTTTACATTCCCACATTCCTAACAAACATGTAAAAAATTAAATACTTGTTTAAATCTTTTGCGTAAACATATCGTAACTAGCTTGAGCTAGATGAAAATGAATTTTTATTTTAGACTGTGATATTGGTCCCAAAAGTAAAGTACTTAGAATAAATGTAACCGAAGGTATTGAAATAGTTGATCAAATAATAAAGCCTTGTAATTAGTATGCAACTTAATTTGACTGAAGTCAACGGAACTATTCTCGAAGGTCATTAGAGTATTTTCTTTCATAGTATTCATCTAAGCCTTCATACATACTTATGAATATGATAATAAATTAACAATTTCAAAATGTATACAAACGTACACAAATAGAAATATTAATTGGATCATGGATGATTCTGCTGTCGATAAGAAATGGCACCGCAACAAGGACTCATGAACAAAACACAGTATCTGTAATTAAAATGTTGCATCAATACAAATAAGTTACCTCCATGAGTATGTAAAGAAAAAATATGTTACACTTACAGTTAAACTTAAATATTAGGGTAACAATCGAATAACAAGGTAAACAAAGTTTCCCCCGGCCGGTCAAAGTTCACCCCTTCCCGCACCTCTCCTGGAGGGCTCATCTTTCACCACATCACTATTACCTCATCGACAGTACCGAGACAGAATACGTAACTCATCTGCTAGGTTCACCGTTCACCTCGATCTGGAAGAGATTAGTGAATCTCATTTTATGCTATCGAATAGAAAGCGCCGATATCTGACACGTATTTACTTACACAAACCATAAATAATAATACTTGAATGCAACGGTAACTCAAACTTTCTATTGGGGCTCTATTTCTCGTGAGAAAAATTTAACGTTTCAATATAAAATACATATAATAGTTTCTACGATAAAAAGATAGGTAAGGTCAATTAAGAGTTGAATTATAAGAAATGGTGAGGTAAGTTTAGGTAAGGTAAGCTACCAGGCGTATTATAAGAAATGGTGAGGTAAGATTAGGATAGGTAAGCTAAGAGGCGTATTATAAGAAATGGTGAGGTAAGATTAGGATAGGTAAGCTAAGAGGCGTATTATAAGAAATGGTGAGGTACGGTACCTTGTCGGCGAGGCGCGCGAGGATGAGGGGGGCGGAGGGCGCGGGCGTGTCGCCGTCCTTGGCGGCGGCGGCGGCAGCGCGGCGCAGCTCGCCGGCGTGCTCGTGCGCGGCGCGCGGCAGCCAGCGCCACACCGCCGGCGTGTACAGCTCCGCGTCCAGCTTGGAGGGGTCGCGCGCGTCCCACAGCCACCCCACCGCCGCGCCCACCGTCAGCGTCGCGAGCAGACCGAGCGGCGCGATCCAGTGGTACGACACGCGGAACAACGGGAATATTGTCGTTGGATCCTGTTCGAGGTACAAAAATGTATCGTGAAGCTTGCGGTCTTTTGGCAGCCCTTGATTAAACGGTACGTCTGACTCACAATGTAACTACATCTAGTTGTCTAAAAATAATGTTTGATACGAATCCGCACTGTGGCGGCGGAGAATGCTCCAAGCCCGCAGTACGAATTATGAAGAGAACGATAGGAGGAACGGAAAAGACTTGCAGTTATGGTTCCTCAAAGCTTTAATTCGTATTAAGAGAAGAACCTGTGCACTTTATTTTACACGAGTATATTCTTGAATTAATTTCAACGTTTAGTGTTTCGAAGCTGCAGGCATCACTCACAAGCTCGGCCAGCGATACGAATGTGGCATTGCGCGCGCACTCCATATCCATGTCGAGGGGCGGCGCGCGGAGGCCCTTGGCGGCGGCGGCCTGGATGCCGAGGGACACGGTGCCGGCGGTGAGCGCGCCGGCGAGCGCGCCCGCGACGGCGCCGCGCGGCCCCACCCACCAACACACCATGCCCAGCGTGAACACGCCGCACGTCGCGCTCGCCGCGATCGCCGACAGCGCCGTCGCCACGCCTGTACCCACAGCCATGGAGCATCGTTCAAGAAAACAACATCTGTTTTCTTTATCTCTTATGTATACATATGTAACCCTATTCTGTATTTCTAATTAACTTTACCTTTTCTTCCGACCTGATCTTCTTACTACTCTACTTCTATATGTGAAAACTTTTAATTGGCCTTCTTCCCTTTTATACTAT
>DWGJ01003909.1:0-12506 GCA_018246895.1 Aspitha aspitha aspitha | reverse complement strand
ACTAATTGCTTTCTTCCAATTTAAAGCTGATAATGGGTTAAAGGGCGACACGAGTCATAAGCGAGGAGCGGGCTGTAAAATTGAAATGTATTTTTTAATAACAATTCAATGAACATTCTACTAGTCTTTTTACCGTCTGTCTGTCGTCACCATTAGTTATATATCATATATATTTATTATCATATCAGTCATGTTTCTATTATTACTTCGTTTTTACTGAACACTAAGATTTCGGCTATTCATCCCACAAATGCACATTATAGTTGTTACACGATTTATCGAGATACAATGTTGTTGCGACGCCAACAATAGAAGCTTATCCCTAAGCCTAAATTGAGATAAGCGCTCTATCGATATAAATATATAAGCGACAATATAAGCAAGTACGCTGTTTACCAACGGTATACGTATTAAAGACAGTATTGCTGACCTGAACATATGGCATTTACAATAATATGCAACTGTAGACAAGTCTTTAAAGGGCGAGGTACAATTTAGTCAGCGCAGTGCATACAATGGCGGGACTGACATTGTCTATGAAAATAAAAATAGTATTTCTTTTTAAGCAATCAACAGAAATCTTACGTGCAACGGAAAACTATAATCCCATAAAAAACAATACTTGTCAAAAAACCAAGTCTCGCCACTCAGTTCTTCTACCGTAAAAAAATATGAGATCCAAGTAATACCAAGTCGGTTATTAATTTATATTCAGTCCCTACTTAAGGGACCTTCTGTTTTAAGCTGTTACCTAACTATGTAAACTAACAATATCTTAAAGTGACCATATCCATATTGAAAATCTTTGACGTTTTAAAAAACATATTGACTTGGCAATCGCGCTGAACGATCTAATTTTTATATGTATGTATATAATATGTATGTATATATAAAAGATGGTACGGTCTTTGGTACTCGACATGGCGGGGGCACTGCCGTGCCTCTAGATTTCCTGAAACCGTACAATAAACTCGGTGAACTCGAAATCGAAATCTGAGTCCGTATCTACGGAGACCACGCCACAAACATAACAGTCACACCGCGAACTCGCTCGTCGCTCGCAACTCGACGCCGATCATTATTTCGCGACTGTAGCGTTCCGGCGGTTTTCTTGTCGCCTCCGCAATTTTATACGATGCTTTAATTAAAGTCATCTCTTTCCGAGGTAGACAGAGACGGAGATACCGAAAGAGAGAGAGAGAGAGAGAGAGAGAGATGGAGTGAGTCGGGGGCTATTTTTCAACAAATAAAACTCCCCGCGCCCGTAACCACAAATGGAATTAGACAAACGCATTAACAATAGCTCGGGTATTGTAAACGTTATTTGTACGGAGGCTTCGATCTGTGCGTTGTATTGTTGTCTACCTTCTCGGCTCTGTGGCGGTGCTCTAGCTTAAATACTTACCGGTGTAGGGTTGTGCAACGAATGAAGTTAATAATACGAGTACATCATCTGGACGCATACTCATTTGATATTTGCAGGTGAAAACGCGAGCGAAATGTTCAAATATCAAAAAGTCAGCTAATGTTTGTATGTTGTCTTTTCTTTTAATTCAATAACTAAAATTTGAATTTACAATAGATTCGTCTTTAGCACAATATGAGTCAATGACAAAAATTAAGATGAAATTTACAAAAGAAAATTGAATACCTATCAACATCCCTTAATTAAACACGTTCAAAGAAATTGAAAGATAACTGAAGAGTGTACGCAAACTGTGTTCTGTTACAAATAATTTAGCACAAACAAAATTTATTTAACACGATTGCGACAACCCTAATTTGCAGTAATTCAGCATAACGGTGGCTTCCCCTCCCCCACCTACCTGTTGGTTACAATAATGGAACCACAATTTATCGAGGAACACCGAAGCGAACGCACCCGAAACGTCCATTAAGGTAAACCGCACACTAGGAATGGACGACTGTTTTTGTACCTTATACCAAAATAGAATTTTTTCTTGAGATCATTAACGTGTCTAAAATTTAATTAATGTTGTTATTATTTGTAATTAGCTTTGTCCAATAGTAAGGGAATTGACTTTATTGTAGATATATACTTATTACTAGCGGCCTGCCGCAGCTTCGCACGGATATAAAATATATAGCCTATGTCACTCACTGAAAACATGACTAAAATCGATCCAGCAGTTTTGATTTATTCATTACTGCCCGTGGCCCGTACGCGTTAAATATGGAGTAAAACAATTCCCATGATTATTTTACATATATAAACCTTCCTATTGAATCACTCTATCTATTCAAAACAACCGCATCAAAATCCGTTGCGTAGTTTTAAAGATTTACTTTGTTTTATACTATGTAGTGATATTAACGCGATTAGTTTACGGCACTATGTAATACCAAAATAATGGAGTTACTTAACTTAGCGAATAATTCAGATGCGTCGCCGCGTTTGGGATATGACCGCTTTCATATACATACATGCGTAAAAATATCTTATCGATATCACTAGAGCTATTTATTTATTTTATTTCGTTAAACATACACATATATTTAAGTTACAAATAACTTAATGAACGCTTACTTACATTATTTTCCTTTACATAAAACCATTGTTCTTTTATTTTATTTTATGCTTTTTATAGGTACACCATACAATATAGGTTTAGAGATGCATTCGGTATTGAGTTAATTTACGATTTACAGTTTTTCAGGGCAATCCCGAGAGACGTTAGAGGCATATAAAACTACAAGAGCAAATTGAACAAGATCATAAAAACAACAGATTTATTATAATAAAATAAATATTAAAAACTTTACGACATAGTGCCGAAGACAAATCGTCATTATTAAGGGCGACTCGACACTCTCGTTGATTATGCTCGGGCGAACGCGACCGATCATTACATGTCGTTCTAACATATCTATCACTCACAGCTCTATGAAGCGCTTCAGAAAAATCTTACCTCAAAACCTCAAATTCATAATCGTCATCCCTCCACCGGTGCACTGTTGGACAAGGATCTCCTGTCGATTGCCAACGCCGAAATTGCCACTAGAATTTAGCGCGCACTAGCGAACTCATTCGGACGTTAAGACCAACATTAGAAAGATAACACATCTCAACGGGAGTGTGACACAACGGTGTTTTTCGAAA
Source organism: Aspitha aspitha aspitha (assembly GCA_018246895.1). Classification (NCBI taxonomy): domain Eukaryota; kingdom Metazoa; phylum Arthropoda; class Insecta; order Lepidoptera; family Hesperiidae; genus Aspitha; species Aspitha aspitha. The sequence goes on along the minus strand of DWGJ01003909.1, from coordinate 9,385 downwards.
TTAACAGCATCCGGCCATCAGAACGTACGCACGCTAAGGAACTATTAAATCGAGCCGTCTCTCTGAAGCGACGCGGTTTTACTATCAATTAATAAATGTTAACAAGTCAAACAATTCCGCGTATAACGGTATTATTTGCTTTATGATACGCGCCAATTTGCACTGTCTGTGTCTCGCGAGATTTTAGCTGCTCTTCACGCTCACTAGGCAGTTCAATGGCTAGATGACCATTTCACAATAATTTCACAAACTGACATTACACAATCGTAATACAAATTTGAAATTTATCAGACAGATATTTATCAATTTGCGTCTAAAAGGCTATAAAGGATTACTAATCCTTACTTTATTATATTAATTACTACTTACTATGTTACTACTATATTATTACTTGTTACTCTTATATGTATATGTGGATAGAGTTCCAGATATGAACTTAATAGAGAGTAAACAAATATGTGTATACAAAAAAACCATTCCTAAAGTCCACCCGTTCGCTGGCCGACGCGAGCGAGCGCATCCGGATCGAACCGGTTTTATCGAGTTTCGGTTTTTAACTAACCTAACCCAAACAAAGGCCGACGCCCATGGCGACGGCGACGCTTGCCAAATCGGCAGATTGACGGGTGGCGAAAAAAAAAACGTGTCAAAATAATTTGTCAATCGTTACGCGGGGCGAGTCGAAGCCCGCCAGACGACGCCGGCCGACGCCAGAGAAAATCATGTGATATGACTCACATCGCAGGTTACTGACAGGGAGGCCCGGTATTTAGGTAGCCAGCCAGTCCAAATTGAACAATACCTAGAAATAAAAAAATCTCAAAAATATTTACACACATTTTCCTCGGTCTTGATGAACGAGTACTGCGTCCAGAAATTGGCAGATCAAATGTCATCCATCATCAATCGTTAGGAATTTTAGAAATGTAGGCTTCTTCTCCGATGTTGTTACTACCATCATTTCATTCAGTCTTAGTTTAAAGTATACAGGAAGCACTATAAAATGGAGATATTCAAGAATTAAAACCACAAAAGTATTCAGAGTGTAGTCAAAAATCCATATCGGGAATGTAAACATAGAATTAGTTCAGTCCGTTATGTCACTTCAATATTTCCACAACGGAGCGACGTGATGTCAATGACCCACGAAGGTCTCGTGATGTCACCGTTCAGTTATTCAACACGTAGGACTAATAATACTACTTGCGTTACGTGAGCTTAGCTAAAACTGAATCTAAAGAACAATCCGAATAAGTTTTAAGTACAATTATTTGATTTAGTCACTATCAGCCTCAACTACATTTATACGCTTCAAAAGTTAGTGTTTACTGTTTAAAAAATTACTCAATTTGTAACAACTTTTTTAACGAACACTTGGAATTGCAATCGTTCGAACTCTAATATAAATCATTTAAATTTCGAACGTTACAATACAGAATTTAAAAATCGAACGTCCTATTCAAAGGGTCAACTGGCGAGTAAAGGGCGCAGACGAGTGTCGGGAATTGCGACAATGATAATGGGAAAACAACACATTGACACAATTATACAACCATTGTGAGTTTTAAAATTAAAACAAATTATTGTCTGTAAATTACACAATCAAATATATACGATCAAAAGATGTTCAATAAAATATTTAAGAGTTTTGAAAAGCATAACAACAGCAATAAAATAATTTAATGACGAATTAATTTTTACAAAAAAAAAAAAGAATTAGTGATTTCGTGAGAAGTGATTACCGCCTTATTAACATTGGGTAGAAATGCCTTTATTTATAGAAACTGTCGCTAACATGGCAATCGTAGGATCACATTATAATAAAATTGAGAGCCCTTTAAAAAGGGCGGTCTCACGTCCGTCGGCGAGACAGTAACGAGGGTGAACGTAAACAAACAAACATTATCTAATGTGACTGTTAATACAACGGACGTTTAATTTAATAGGAAGTCAAAATGGGCAAATGAACGACACCTCAAGAGGATGATTAAATTATGAAAATAAACAAGTTTTTTTTCTTTCGATTATACTGTTCCTCTTCCGGACTGGGATCTCGTCTCGTAGTGAAAAGTCTGGTATTCCGTGGTTGGCGGATATCACACACCTCAAAGAGCATTAATGAGGGAAACCTCATACAGGTTTTCTCGCGATGTTTTCTTTCAGCGCTGTATTTTAATTTTTAAATTATATAACGCAAGTAAACTCAGAGTCAAGACTGCAGCGTAAACTATACACGGAGTTATATAATGAACTGAAATCCTAGGCACCCAACTATCACTGTCTATGTAGGGACAAAAACAATAATAATAATATGAAGTCAAGATCGAATGAAGGACACAAATCCAAGCGTGTGTGAAACGGTTCACGACATACAAAATGTACATTCGATGAAAAACAAAACAATTGGAATTTTTGACACTGAATAATAAAGATAATTAAATTACATCATCAAAGTAGTCATGGGATCTTTATTCACGTTCTTATACATATGTGTGCGAATTTAATTAGCGTGGAAAATAAACCACAATAGCTCATAGTAGTAAACGAACTGAATTATCTCAGCGATTGTGCAAGATGACGGGACTAATCGAGTTAGATCCACAAAAAGACAATTTTCATTCCGCAAGCGTTCGAAAACAATGGCAGCAGCCATTTTTGAAGCACAATAAACAGAATATTTGTAAAGCTGCAGTTAAACTCTTTTCACTTTTGGGGTTGAAAATACATAGATAACAAAACACACATACCTACAACACGAAATACTGAACACACCGGTATTCCGAAAATAGAGCTCCAATAACCGACACGCGAGAGATATTTTTGATGCGAGTGACGTTTTGAGAGACGGTTATTGACAGGCGGACGGCTAGCGTTCGCGTTATACGATACCCGCATCGCCGTTTCGCGTTATAGTTTTCGTGTGTAAACTGAAAACTGTACAATTACGTACATATATATGAATATAGTCTAAGGCTGTGTGTAATAAAGCGAACGAGTTGACGAACTAAAGCAAAGCACATACAAATGTTCATAAAGGATTTCATGTTTCCTTTCGCAACGATGAGCGTTTTTCGAAAGATAAAGGCTTTCCTTAGGGTCTATACAGATGCAGATGTACCTGACCCTTTGCATGGAAACAACGATGCTTAAATTATTAATTTAATGCCACGTACAGACAGTCCGGCCACAAGAGAAAGGCAATGTTGAATATTAAATATCATACGCTACAACGTTGCAGGAAGCGGTTGTTAGTATGCCTACGCTTGTTAGAGATCTCTACAACCTCCTTTGAGGTGTATGGAGTTTGTCAATTCGCACTATTCATTGTGGCAATATTTGACATCCTTAATCAATTTCATTATGAGTTAAGAGTTATGTGAAGCAATGGAACCATGATCTTTTAAATGATTAAAGAATATTATGACGGTGATGGTGATGTTGATGATGTCGAAGAAGAAAAAGAAGAAAAACAAAAGAAAAAGACATCAGCAATCAAATTTGTTACGCGCGCAGACGATAATGCGGTAACGTTATCCAATATTACACACGGAATGGTACGTAACGTAATGACATTAGACACACGAAAAGTGTGTAAAAAAAACACCCGGGGAATCGAATCGACATATTCTCAATAGCGGACGAGACTCGAGTGAAAATGGATACTGTTGCAAGCACATTAAAGTCGACAATGTTTTGAGGGGATTCTAGCGAGTGTTCAGTCGCATTTGAAGGTCGAACGCGTGGCCGTTAGCGATGGATTCGTATTCGGAATATGTTAGTAACATCGGGGGTAAAGTTATTTGGAGAACCGTCAAAATTTGTAACGACATCGATAATAATTAGGTTGAAGAACGGATTGTGGGATTATGACAAAACGGATATACGTATGTACAATGCAAGTTTTGGATGGATGTTGCTGCCAAGGGACTGCCGAGACATTCCTATCTCGACCAAATAGGTCCGATACTGGATTATGTGGTCATTAGTGTTAGAGACCAGCGCTTACGTATGAAGAGGTGATAGTGAGAGAGAATGAGAAATACAGAAGAAGAATTGTAGGGATAGAAATATTTGGCACCCGGTGCTTTCTGCCTACCTTGTTGGAATCTGACGTTGTGGTATGATAATATTAAATGTTCTAGTAAACGGTAAAAGGGTTTCCAAAAGTGGATTGGAATAAACGGAGAACTGACTCTAATTAATATCTTTCTCCTCTGAGAGAAAATAACGGAATGAATCCTGAAAAACCCGCCGACCGGGACAAGAACTATGGAAGTTACTTTTAAAAAATTCACTTTGTTAAAGGTTTTTCTTTTAATTAATATTTTTCTCTTTCAGCGCGAACAGTTGATCAATTAACGCTACGGTTTGAACTAAACTGAAAACCGGCGTAGTGACTTCCATGACTTTTGCTAATAGTACGCCCTTTTAGTAAATAACATTATTTTATTTCCATATTTCGGCTTTTATCTCGCTTCTAACATTGAACTACTCCGGTAAGTTCCTTGACCGTGTTGTGTTGTGCCACGAACGAATGATTATTATTATAACTATTAAATTGCTGGTCATCGTATGACTCGAATTTCGCCTCGACAACGATGTAGCAATAACGCGAGTACGAACAATAACTTCATATTAAACGATGTGTTTGTACTGGCCACGTCGCCAGAATGCGGCTTGTAAAAAACATGCACAGAACACACAATATTTCAGCGCTCGCTTCTCGTAGTTACCGCTTCGCGTCAACATTAATAATAATGAACTGCATTTGTTTTGTTTTCATACGCTTCTTTTTACTTATATGTATTCGTTGTATCATTTTTAGCTTTTATGAATCTGTTAGTGTGCTCTTTGTCTTCGAATAGACTTCGTATTTGCTTATCTCTCTTTAATTTAGAATGCCGATACCTGTACCACTCTTGATACGGCTATCATATTGTTAAAGAATAAAAAAAAAAAACATAATAATTTTATTTTTATAACATAATGGCAACATTCTTTTTCTTCGGTTGGTATATGTGTCATGTCATGATTGTCTGCTCCGGTGTGTCTTCTTTGTTCGTAATAAAGTCTTATAGTAAAGAAAATCTCTATTTTTATCCTAACCTGAACAGGTTATGGGCCCAGGAATACTCTGGAAATTGAAGAGCAGTGTAGAACAAAAGAACGGAGAAATCATATTTGTTGAAAATTAAAGTTAAAAAAATAACCTTCAAAATGGACACGCGTTCCATGAGTGTCGAAAAATTCGATGGAAGTAACTTTAGGCAATGGAAGTTTCAGATTAAATGCGCCCTAAAAGCGAAGGGAATTAATATTTCTTTGCCAAAACCAGAAACTGATTGTTCGGCTTGGTTAAGAAATGATGGTATGGCCATGTTTATTATAACTGCAAACATGGACCTCAAGCAAGTGACTTTAATAGAAAATTGTGAAACCGCCAGTGAAATAATGTCTAAACTCGAATCTATATATGAACAGAAAAGTGAGTTGAATAAAATGTTACTACATGAACGATTCTATCAATACAAAATGGCGCCGGGTGACACGGTGTCACAGCATATTTCTAAAATTGAAAATTTAGCTAAGCAGCTAAAGGAAAACGGCGAAGCTGTAAGCGATACCGCCATTATGACGAAAATACTCGGTACTTTGCCCCCTAAGTACAGAACGCTTCGACAAGCATGGATGTCTCTCGATCCCTCAAGGCAGACAATAATTAATTTAACTGCTCGGTTACTCGACGAAGAGGCGAGCATGGCAGGTGAGGAGGAAAACGAAACAGCATTTATTGTGACTAATTCAAGTAAAAAACAAATGAAACTAAAAGGAAACAGTGGAAACACTGTTAAAACTAATAAACCTATAAAACACAGGTTTGAATGTTACAATTGTGGAAAGAGGGGACATTTTGCTAAGGAATGCTATGCCCCAAAAAGGTCTTCAAGAAAGCAAAATAATATGTTAGCATTTCACATAGAAAATCAAATAGTATCGTCCAGTGACAATACATGGATACTAGACAGTGGCGCTTCGGCTCACATAACCTACAGGAAAGATTTTTTTCAACAACTGGAAGAATGTAGTGATAGGTCATTGACCTTAGGAAATGAACAATCTATACAAGTTCATGGAATTGGAAAAATAATAATAAAAAGGTTTGCAAATAATCAATGGCATTCAAGCATATTAAATGATGTTTTATACGTTCCTTCCTTAAGAAGAAATTTGTTTTCCGAGGGTGTAATAATGCGTCAAGGCTATTCCCTAGTTAAGAAAGGAAATAATGCATTGATTTATAAGGACAGTGAAGTTGTAATGAATGCCCAAATTAACATGAACAATCTCTATGAATTAAACATTCAAACTATCATTCCGGAGAAATGTAATTTAATACAAGGCAACCAAAATGACATTAAGAAGTGGCATGAAAGACTTGGACATATAAATATAAAGGAAATTGCAAACATGAATACAAAGAAAGTAGTTGACGGGTTGAACATTAAAGATGGCACCATAGAAAAGTTCACCTGTGAAGCCTGTGCTTATGGAAAGCAACATCGTTTGTCATTTCAAAAATCTTCAAGGGGAGAAATGCAACCAGGTGACTTAGTATACAGTGATGTCTGTGGGCCAATGAGTCACACATCAGTGCGAGGCATGCGCTATTTCGTACTATTTAAAGATGCAGCTACGAGTTACAGATATGTATATTTCATTAAAAATAAAAGTGATGTTTTGGAATATTTTAAAATCTATAATGCCATGATCAAAAACAAGTACATGCATGGTGTAAAAATTTTACACACTGATAATGGACGTGAGTATGTCAATAAAGAGTTTAAGATATACTTAGAAAAAGAAGGCATAATTCATGAGTGCACAGCACCCTACAGTCCAGAGCAAAACGGTCGTGCTGAAAGAGAGTTACGGACCATAGTCGAGAGTGCTCGCTCAATGTTATACGCTCGAGATGTACCATTGAATCTATGGGCTGAGGCTGTCAACACAGCAGTGTACATTCTAAATAGAACTTCATCAAGTCAGTGCCCTGATAAAGCACCTTTTGAGTTATGGACTGGTATAAAACCACAATTGAGCCATGTGCGAGTCTTCGGTAGTGAAGGCTATGTCCACATACCTAATCAACTAAGGACAAAGTTAGATAAGAAGAGTGAAAAAATGATGCTAGTAGGCTATGATAATAACAATTATCGAATGTATAATATGAAGAATAAACAAATAAAAATATCTAGAAATGTAATTTTTGATGAGAATAAAGCTTTAGTGATCAGGAAAAATATATCAAAAATATATATAGATTCAGAAAATATTGATGAACAAAAGCAAGACGAACAGAATAAGAATGAAGATAATAGAAATGAAGAGAACAATAAAGTAAATTCTGATAACCCTGTATTAAATGAAAGTTCACTTGATGGTAGCCCGTATAGCTGTCACAGTGATGATCCTTCTTATGAACCATCTCAGGAGGTGGAGGATATTGAACGAGAATATGTTAGCCTGAGACCTCGAAGCCTGAGAAGGTTTGAAGCAAATGTTGTGGAATTCACTGTGCCGTCTACCTATAATGAAGCAATGAATGGTCCAGACAAGCATCAGTGGTCTAGAGCTATAAAAGAAGAACTACAGGCTCACAAAGAAAATGAGACCTGGACGATGGTAGAAAGAACACATCAAAGAACAATTACAACAAAATGGGTCTTTGCTATTAAGAGAGATGAAAATGGAGAAGTCACCAGATACAAAGCACGGCTATGTGCACATGGGTTCAAGCAACTAAAAGGTATTGATTACCAAGAAATATTTTCACCAACAACAAGGTATGATTCTATAAGAATTATTCTTGCTCTTGTAGTAAAACATAAGTTAGAAGTTCAGCAGTTTGATATAAAAACAGCATTCCTTAATGGTAATTTAAATGAGAACATTTATGTGGAGATTCCTCAAGGAGTGTCAGGTAGTAAAAATAGTGTTTTGAAATTAAATAAATCTCTTTATGGTCTCAAACAAGCATCTAGATGTTGGAATATTAAATTCTCAAATTTTCTAAAGCAATATGGGTTTGTACAGTCACAAGCTGATTACTGTGTTTATATAGGTGTGTTTAATGAAATCAAAGTGTATTTGATAATTTATGTTGATGATGCCCTTATTGTGTCCTCAAGTAAAAACTTAATTACAGAAATAATAGAATATTTAAAACAGGCTTTCAAAATTAAAGTGTTAAATTTAACTTATTTTGTCGGCATGCAAATAGTGAGAGAAAGTAATTGCATTCACATACATCAAAGGAATTATATTGAACAGATTATTGAAAAGTTTAACATGACTAATGCTAATCCTGCAAAAACCCCAGCTGATGTGAATGTGGTTATTTCAAAGAATTTAGATGAAGAAGTTGTAAACTTTCCTTATAGAGAATTAATAGGTTCTCTGCTATTTTTATGTTCTGTTTCTCGGCCAGATATTTGTTTTGCAGTTAATTTACTAAGCAGATATGTAAATAGTCCTAAACAGCAACATGTTAATGCTATTAAACGTGTAGTAAGGTATTTAATTGACACAAAAGATTTAAGTATTACATATAGAGAGAACAGCAATCTTGTCGGATATTCTGATTCAGATTTTGCAAGTGATGTAGACACTCGAAAGTCTACCAGTGGTTATATATTTCTTATGAATGGAGGGCCAATTACGTGGTCTAGTCAAAAACAAAAGACTATTGCTCTATCTACAACCGAAGCAGAATTTGTGGCTGCTTGTGAATCAGCCAAAGAAATTATATGGTTAAAACAAATATTGTATGACTTAGGTGAGGTTTATGATTGTATTTCTCTCTATGTTGATAATCAGAGCGCTATAAAGTTGATAAATAACCCTGTATACCATAAGAGAACAAAACATATAGATGTAAAATACAACTTTATAAGAGAAAAAGTAGAACAAGGATTGTTAGAAATTAAGTATGTGCAGAGTTCTAATCAATTGGCAGATATTTTAACAAAGCCATTAGCGGCTCAAGCATTTGTGTATTTGAGAGATCAGTTATTGTGTCAATGTTAAGCACAATTATCTTAATTTATGATGTAAATCTGTAGTATGTAGTATGTAGTATCTGAAGAGGTATTAGGAAATAAAATTATAGAGGGAGTGTTAAAGAATAAAAAAACATAATAATTTTATTTTTATAATATAATGGCAACATTCTTTTTCTTCGGTTGGTATATGTGTCATGTCATGATTGTCTGCTCCGGTGTGTCTTCTTTGTTCGTAATAAAGTCTTATAGTAAAGAAAATCTCTATTTTTATCCTAACCTGAACAGGTTATGGGCCCAGGAATACTCTGGAAATTGAAGAGCAG